>CAXKVW010001123.1:0-40860 GCA_964058825.1 Carex arenaria
AATGGACAAGCAATTAAGTCGGCCCATGAATGAAGCATGCACCCGGGCACGATGATATTTGAAAGGACGCATACGTCAGCCAGAAGGCAAGGTGAACCTCGACACATGATCAAAGATGATATGCGATGCTTTCCGTCGTTTCCTAGAGCTTCTGAATATAGAAATCGGAATGGGCACATGTTAAGCCCCGATGAGCTCGGGTGCAAGGCACCATAACCTGGTAAGCCGTTATCTGGCTCCCTGGTCCCAACAGGCGCGTGTCACTCCTTGCACACATGAAGACAAGAGAGGGAATATTACCTCTGACAGATACAAGTCACGCAATGCAGCCTCCTCTCCCGAAATGGCAGGAAATCAAGGGCTTTGATGCCATATACTATGTTCAAGGATGATCCAATGGATGAAATTAATGCAGCCAGCCATATGGAAAATACCCCATCATAAAAGCATGATCCTATAGCATGAATGCACTCGGCTATGATGGCAATGCATCTGAGCCACATATCAAACAGTTGAGGGGCATAATGGAGCCACCTCAGTAATGCATGTTTTGAACCCTAGACCCTTGCCTACATAAGGGCACCCATATTTGATGAAATAGACAAGAGATCATATACAAAATAAGAGATAGGTCAGAGATACACACACACACACTCAATACACTAGTTCTTTGAGGTTTCTGTCAAGAAAAGCTTGTTGCTTTCTTCTCTCTTTTGCAAATTAATAGGTATAGCATAGTTTAAAGCTTGTTCATGTAATAATTCCAGTGGTGAATGAAATTTATTTGAAAGTTTGTATTTTCTTGTTGAATTCATACTATTTCTTTGCTATTTCTTTGATCTCTCTTCTCATATCTGTTCTACACTGATAATTAGCTATTTTGAAGCTTAAAAGGGAGAGCTTTGTGCTTAGGCATAGAGCTTGATGATCAAACATCTCTCTTTTCCTCTTTTCTTTACTGTTTTCAAATAAAAACATGTATATATAGTAGTTTATGTTTAGACATTGCATAGGATCTGTCTCTGGAGCTTAATAATCATCTCTTACTGTTTGATCTTGATTTTATACAAAAATATATGAAGTTAGTGCATATATGCATGTATTTTTGCCTTTCTTCTCTTCATTTCTTTTTTTTTTTCTGTCCTTGGATCCTTTAACAAAGTAATAAGTTATGAAGATGTGGAGTAGTTGAGCCTTATGGTATCCTCCCACATCTGACTTTCAAGTCATTTTGATTAAAAGATCTATTATAAGGGTTTAAAATAAATAAAAATGAAAATATAAAATGTACAAGGGTTGTAGCAGTTGAGCCTTATGGTATCATCTACAATTCCTTAATTAACAAGGGCCTAGTTGCAATTAAAACCTTCAAGAATGGCAGAGGCATGCTGTTATGCTGCCAAAATTCTCAAAATTGCCATTTTTGAAGGACTTAATTGCAAATAGTGAGAGGCAGAGGGCTTGAATGCAAATAGACAGTGAATTTTATCACTTCATGTCATTTGTACTTCATTCCTAGTGAAACCTCAATGATTTGCCCTTTAATCAAGTGAAAAGACCATTAAAACATGATTTTATAACAAACCAGGGGCCTCCCTGCATAAATCCATGTTCTGAAAATCTTTGAAATGTTTTAAATATGTTGAATGCTTGAATCTTGGGGTTTTGATCTTATTTTCATATCGTTTCATCTCAAAACAGTGGCTATAAGCCCTTGAAAACCTGTTCTGATGCAAACCAGACCTTGGATCATGTCTAAATCATGTTTACTTGACCTCTGGTACTGTACCAAGTCTAAACTCAGCAGCTCAGTGCAATGCAATACCAACTGGTACATGGAATGCCTTTAAAAAGGCTGATTTGACCTCTGCTGGTAAATCAGCAAGTCTGGACCAAACTAGGGACCAATTTAAAAATATAAAAACACAGTTCAATAAAGGACTCAAAAACATACAAGTTCATGACAAATTTTCCATTTATTGGATTTTTCTGCTATTTTAATGATTTTCCAAAGTTCAGATTTCTGAAAATTAAAACTGCACAGTGCAGTGTGCTGAAAATTTGACCCCAGTTCACTGTTTTGCCTTTTTCATGCCCCAAATGACCTCCAAATGTGAAATAAAAAATATATTCATAATCTATACTCTCTGCCAATTATTTTAGACATATAATTTACTCAAACCCAAGTTGTATATCATTCATAATAAAATGTTGAATAAAATGCAAAAATTATACCACTGTTGGACATATATACCCCTGTCAGTCTTTGGAAAATTCTTAAAAATATAAATAAATTTTCAAAAATGATAAAAAAATACTCTCAGATACTCTTGATATATCATATTACATGCCTTTGATCTTATTTACCATGATCCTTCACTGAAATCCAAGTTTAAATGAATATTTGTGATTATAAAAATGCTAAGTTATAAGCATTATATATGCATCGTGTGCAATGAGCTTTATGACCAAGTTCTAAGTGCTTTAAACCTTCTGCCATGCTCAAAGATGATCTCAAATGACGATCTGAGCTTCCAATTTCAACACATGCTCTCTGTACCACATGTTGGTACCAGTTTCATACCAATCCGAAACCTTTAAAACCCAAATCATGCTCATATGAAATCTAATTCCCAAATTAATGCTTGTATATGCTTTCATGCATCCAAATGACACCTCATGTTCATTTAATTGATCAATCTATGAAGAAATTGATAGAAATCGGAGTAAACCTCAAACCGGTACCGATACACTAGCCCTCAGCCGAGAACCACCGCCTGAATGAACACCGGTGACCGACAGTGCCATCAATGCACTCCTGATGACCGGGCGATGCAAACTGCACCGACCCATAGCCTGCCGTGACTGGAGCAGTGCCGGAGGGCTATACCCTAATCGGGACTGGAGTCGTCCAGTCTCTCTGATGAGAAGAACACCCGATTTGTTCTGCACGGATCTTGATGCAATTTATGTCATACGATAAGAGCGCCAAATAATGTATTTGAAATGAACACACATCTTGATGCCATGCTATGATCAAATGGCTTAGAAACTGAATCGTGCTGTCTTGTCGAGTTTAATGAGACTCATCAATAAAACCGAATCTCAAAGCCTAGTTCAAATCTTGAAGGCCCATAAGCCAAATCTGAGCTCTGCACACATATTGACATGCTCAAATCCACTCAAAGGCCCAGATATAATCCAAAGGCCCAAATCCACTCTCAAATTAAATAAAATCAAATAATTAAAAGTTGTTTTACAAATAGGTCCTTCTGACAATTTTTATTTACAGTGCAGTCCCTAAAAAGTTACAAATAGGTCCCTGTCTGTATAAAAACTTCATAAATAGGTCCCTGAAAGCCCAATTTATATTCTAAACCTTGTCAAAAGCCCAAATTAAACTCTCAGGCTCTTCCATGTTTACATTCAAGTCCCTGGAAGTATAAAAATATTTACAAATCAGTCATTTTTTATCATAACTTGTTCATTTCAAGTCCAAATTAACTCAAACCAAAACCAAATGAACCCAAATTCAATTCTCTATCATTATAAATCAAATTTGAATATGTTCAAGCTTCAGCTATAACCTGAAATGACCAAAATGCCCTTTTCTCAAGTCAAATCTTATATTTTCATAATAAAATCATAATTTCTTGAAACATATCATATATTTCATAAACATAACCAATTTCAAACATGCATACAAATCTTTCATGACATTCTAAAATGACCAAAATACCCCTCTTTGCACATGTATCATGATTTTCTTTAAATAAATATATTACAAATGCTATGTCCAAACAACTTAACACATACACATGACAAATATACATGCACATGACTATATAAATGTTTAAAGCAGCCGAGAACCCCAAATATATTATCAAATGATAATACATGAGCCCTCTTTAGCCCCATTACTCAGTTCAAACCAAATAGGCACAAATCCTGGAATGAACGAGGTGTTCAGGTTAACCCGAAAGATCTTTCTGATGTTATTAACAGCGGGGGCTTGCGCCCGTCGGGAGTTAAACGTCCCCACAATCAAATAATAAAACTCTGGCTGGCTGATCATGAACGTAGGTCTGGCTAAGGGTGAACAGGAAGGTATGCAGGAAGATGTCCAGCAATGCCCCGAGTTCGGTGCCCCGCTCATGTCCGCTTGAGAGACTAGAGCACTGAACCCATGTGGGAGCATTCCCCCACTAACATGTCCGCATCGCTAGCTAACCTAGCCATGCAACTTTGTACGCCCTACAATTAGATTTGTGACCAAAAACTAATTGTAAATGGGAAGTTTTATTATAGCTAGTTGGCATGATGCAAATTAGTGTTGCTGCATGCAAAATAACATATTCTCATTTTGTGTATTAACATAAGCTGTAGAATGTTCACCATCAATTCTAATAAACATGCATTATCTGAGAAACAAATTCACCAGCATTGTCTAGACGTATATTCTTAATTGAATAATCATAAAATTATGCTCTTAATCAAATAAATTGAGCAAGTAATCTCACAAATGCTAGGTTGCGAGTTGATAATAAACATACATGTGACCATCTAATTGATGCATCAATTATAACAATAAAATATCTAAATAGTTCACAAATATCACCCTGTATGTTCTAGGAATGTAAGAGATTCATTTTGTATTTTCGCTGGTGATGGTTGAATAATCAACTTTCCTTGAGAACATGCAGCACATGATAATTCATTAGATTGAAGAATCTTCTGGTTCTTTAATGAATGTCCTCATGAATTCTCTATTATTTTTTTTCGCATCATTATTGAACCGAAATGATCCAACCGGTCATGCCAAACTATAAACATATTCTTATATGTAAACTTCTGGTTTACAATAACATGTACTTCAATTGTACTAATATATACTAGCCGAAGAAAACATAGACAATTTATCTAATATGCATTTTTTTATAACAACAATATAGCTCTTCCGGAGTTTTCAATATTTTTTTTATTAACAACAATTACAATTAACAAAAAGAAAAAAAAATACCACCATGAGAACGAAATCATAACAACAATTACAATATTATAGTAATATATCAATTAATATGAATATTGTACAGTGCAGGTTTGTACAACGGAAACTTTTTTTTTTTAAAACTAAGCAAATCCAAAGTAGGAGACCAGTTTCACTTATATGAGTTCATGTTAGGACTAGTTCTTTCATTTTTTATACTTGGCTGGTTTGGTGTTATACTAGTTTTGCCAAATGGTCATTAAAGCATAATTTTACCTGATTAGCTAAACAAATTTGATCTCTATCGACACTCTATCTGTACAATTTGACCTTAAACTAAATCTAAGGCTGGATCAATCAAAAGTTCAAAACTAATAGATTAACAAAACTCAAAATAAACATTACTTCAACAATTGCAAAAAAAAAAATTGTTTCATTCAATTATTTATTGCTATCATAATTTAAGTGATTATTTCTTTTTTCATTAAAAAAAATCAACAAAATTCAAATGAATAACTTCAATTTAAATAAGATAAAAATCACATTTATAAACAAAAAATTTCTCGATATTTTTTTTCTCCTTATTATTAGTGATTCTTGATGTAGATCAACAAAATATTATGACGTACGACTGGTACGTGGCCAATAATATTTACCACCGTAATGATAACATGAATTCTCTTATTTGCTATTATGTCCATTTTTCTTCTCATTATTTCCCCACTTCCGGTGGAAATATATATTTTTTTCTTCATTATCATGTTCACATCCAAAATTTTGTTTACAAATTATTATCATATTATTTTCCACTTCTAGTGAAATTATTATATTGTTCAACCATAAGAAGAGAAGAAATTTACTCAAACTATTTCTATAAATCTTCTTCAGGAAGATTAATAAAAAAAATATATGAGCATCACATAAAGTTTTGCACTATTTAATTTTCTTCAGGAAAATTTCTTAAGATCTTCTTAATATTTGTTGAAATCTTCTTCGGAAATATTAAAATATATAAATTTTCTTAAACCCTTCTTCTGGAAGATTGAATTATTGAGAAAAAAAAATTAACATGAATATATTAAAATTGATTACTATGACATAATGATTTCTTTTTAATAATTTAATACTATGGCGTCGGACCAATTTCATTTCACAATACAACTTCAATTTCTCAAGTACATCATAACAAGAGATCTTTTCAGGGCTTAATTAAAAAAATATATATAAAATTAACATGATATATGATACAAAATTTTATGATCCTATTGAAAAAAAAAATACAAGTTAGATCTAAAATTTATATTCAATTGGTCTATATTTAAGAAAATTTCGTTAGATCTAAAATTGCACATTATGAAGAAAAATAAATTTCACATTATAAATTTTATGTTTAACATATGGCTTCGGGCCATTTGATATTAACATATTATAACATTAACTTTGATATACGTTATTCAGATGGCTTCGGGCCATTTCATCAACATAATTTATATTCATATGGCTTCGAGCCATTTGATTAATATAATGTAATTGTAAACCATAAATGTTCTTAAAATTTTATTGAAATCTTCTTCAGGAAGATTCTTCTTAATATTTCTTAAAATTAATCTTCTTCGTAAAAGATTATAATATTTCTTAAAATCTTCGTCAAGAAGATTAAATCATTGTAAAATAAAAATTGCACATGATATAAACTTTGTTGAAATCTTCTTCAAGAAGATTTATTGAAATTTTCTCGATATAAAATTTGTATATCATATAAATCTTCTTCAGGAAGATATCTTGAAATATTTTTATATTAATTTTGTACATCATATAAATCTTCTTCAAGAAGATTTCTTGAAATATTTGAATTTTTTCTTAAAATCTTCTTTAGGAATATTAAATTATTGAAAATATTATACATCATAAAAAAATAAATATGAACCATATTGCACATCTTAAAATAAATATACATAAATTGATAACTGATTCCATTTAACAATTACTTAATAGAAGTATTATATGTGTAAATGGAATTGAAATAAAATATATCAAAGTTACCTCGAATCTTCAACTAGCAGAGCTCTCATGCTGATAACGTGTTATAAAATAAAGATAAACAAACACAAACAAGAAGATGAGGATGTAAAAGATGACAATCTCTTTATTCATATATTTCTCATGTGTACAATACAGGATTATAATGTTTCTATTTATAGGCTACAAATTGTACATGAAAAGTCCTACAAGAATAAATAAGAGAATGAATTCCAAATAGTAGTGGACATGAATTCCAATGATAGTGGGATAGTAGAGAAGTGAATGAGGATTAATACTGGGAGTTACAAAATGAATGGCATCCACATATATTCATAACATACTTCAATTTAATTCTTTTTTCAGTTTTTGTAGTAATTTAATTCTTTCTTTTACTTATTTGAACAGCAAGAAAGTCCACAAAAAGATGTTTGACAAGCTCGTCTTTTCTTTGGTAACTTTAATAAACTACCATTTTTCGTATCATTTTTACCAAAGTTCATAGAACTCTCTTTCATATTTTCTAAATTCATATAATTTTTTTCTTACTTCAGGTTAAAAGATATTGGGCAGGGCAGTTAAATTGATTTGTGTTGAACTTTGATCCCTTCTTAAAATTTATTACTTATAAGCTCTATCAACTTCTATTTTAATTTCAACTCTAGTTGTTCAGCACTATAAGACAGTAGGCTAATGTTGTTGTAATAGTTTTTCGTATTTTGATACAATATATTATGATTATATTATGTTGATTGTTGCTAATTACATGTTTTATCTCTATATTTCAATGTGTGTAGATTTGCTTCAATGGAAAATGAGAAATATAAAAGATTATTGAGTTGGTACTGAGTTTGTACCAGATTGGTACAGTGTTAACGGAGGATTGTAGAATTATGAAATGATGACATGATACCATTTAGGTTCATTATTTGTGTTGGTATATACATGCAAATATTAAGAGCTATGGAGCATGCAAAATGCACCATTGCTAGCCTAGCAAATAGTCAGATTGGGCCCACGTGTGTTAGCTTTGCATATAGTCAAGTAGGACAAACGTTCAATAGTCTTGCAAATAGTCAGGTGGGGCCTATGGTCGCTCCCCTTGGAAATAACCAATTGGGGCCCAGCTTTCTCCCTTTGCAAATATGGAACTGACTCCACTGCTTGCCAAATGGACAAGCAGGATCTTGCTTTTCCAAATCAGACCATTCATCTATGTTGAGTTTGTGCATGAAAAGATTCAATGGTTAGATTTAGAAAAGCAGGATCATGCTTGCCAATTTGGCAAGCAGTGGATTTGGATCCTGCAAATACAAGAAACAAGGTCAACTCGAAAAGTAATTTCATGTGTATTTGTTGCAAGGGTAGTCTTGTGTAATAATTCTTTTGCATGGGCGTCCTTGCAAATACTTAGTATTTATGTCGAAGGCAGTTACAAGGGTTAGTATGTAAATAGCCTTTTCGGACTTGTTGGAAGGGTATCTTCATCCAACAAGCTATTTTCTTGCGCATGTAAAAACTTATATTCTAGTAGTGTATGCATAGCGCATATTGGCATGTACTACAGATCAAAATCCCAATTTTGAAAGTACAAACAATCGAACTAAACCATTCAACATGATCTCCATATAAAAAAATTACTTTTGGATCAAAATTTTACATTTTTTTGCTTTTTTTTATATGGGGGTAAAAATTTTGGTGCATTGGGGGTAAATATCTTATGTCTATAGGTACATTAAATATTATATCATGCTATTTTTCACACAAAAAACACAACTGTAATTTATGTTATGTACTGCCCCTATATGGCAGTTTATAACCAGCATAAGCTTTGATACTTTTAAGCAAAAATTGCAACCTTGATGATCAGCTTCGAAATGGTATTTGTTTGGTGTATACTGTTGCTGGACTTGATTCGCACCTCTAAGGCACAAGTACCTACCAGTATTTTTATGTCAATACTCTATTTTAATGTTTGCAGTAGTAGACACTATTAATCCCAAAGAAACACAAATAACGTAGAAAGATTTAAAAAATCGCCAAAATAAAAATAAGAACTTTACAGCATCTGTTATTTTTTTATAATAGGAGGCATGGATGATGCTTTTTGCATTTTGTATTAGAGAGAAAAAATGGTGTGAATTTGAGATGGAGAGTGCACCCATAAGGTAGGAGATTTGAAGCATGGGGAACAATTTGGAATACTGATGTAGTTATTGGAAATCATGGGAACATAATTGATATTCACCATAAGGTAGGACCTTAAATTATTTTGGTAATTCTCATACCTTTTCGCAATTTATTTAGTTTAGCATATTGTTCAAAGAGTATTTGGAGACATTTTAAGGTCATTTATTTCAAAGTCTGACCTTTCGCAAATTAACCACTCAGCCTTCGAATTGCAATTGTTATGTGATTTTTCCTAGAAAATAATTTTTTTGAGTTAAAATATCTTATATGTGTGCAAAATTGCTCAAGAAAAATTAATTTAAAAGTGTCATGTATGATATCAATACATAATGTGCATTTGACTCTACCCGTACATAATGTAGAATCTTTTATGTGTGCAATAAACATATGCTACGGGAGGCACCACCCCTTGAATTGGATGGGGTTCGGGCTTAACAGGGCTTAATAATACTAACTCTTTGTGTCCATAATTTTTTTTACTCTTTTGCCAATGTTGGTTATTTTGCTCTCCTGTTGCTTGTTTTCAGTTGATGATTGTGTGGTTAGGTTAACTGGTAAGTAGTACTGGCCTTTGTGTCTTGTTTTTCACTAGTGGAAAATGTGACATCAGTATCGGCACATCAGGGTCGGGTATAGTCATCAAGCGATACTGATTGTCTTCTGGAACGGGTAAAATAAAAATCCATTACTAAAAGTGACAATCAGGGACGGTCGTTTATAAACGACCGTTACTGATTATTGATAATTAAGAACGGTTATTTTTCTAACCGACCTGAAACCTTAATAAAATCTGTCTATCCCGATCACTTTCTCTCCAATTTTCTAAAGTCCCACTCTAGGTTTTCCCGTCTCCTTCCCGCTCTAGGGTTAAGCACGCCTCTCTTGATCGATAGGCGAAATCCACCTCTCGTTCTCCGTAAACCACCCCCTTGGAAACAACGCCAAGGTGAAGGAAGGGAGAAGGAACCCTAGTCGAAAAGGAAGCAATGGAGAAGTATGAGAAGCTGGAGAAGGTAGGAGAAGGGACCTACGGCAAGGTGTACAAGGCGAAAGACAATGTGAGCATGCAACTGGTGGCGTTGAAGAAGACCCGACTGGAGATGGACGAAGAAGGAATCCCTCCCACCGTGCTCCGTAAGATTTCTATTCTCCAGTTGCTATCCAAGAACATTTACGTTGTCAGGTATTGGAAGAAAAAAATTGGGTGTTTTGGTGTTTTGGCTTAGGTGGATTGTCTGAGAGAAAGGGTAGTGTTAATTGACAAGCAAAAGTTGGGTTCTTTCATAAAAGTTAGATTTTTCTTTGAAACAATACATTTCTTTTGAATTTATGTACAAGCCTCTCTCAATTGTTGGTCGTGCTCAAATTTCTCAATTGTTGGTCAAAATCATGCAAGAGAAAATAAACATAAATGAAGAAAATCCTCTTGTATGGAAAGAATTTTCTTGTCTGTCTTGATTTCGCAGCTGTTCTTTAATTGTAGGTTGTTAAATAAAAAAAAACCCAACATTTCTGTTTTGCAACTACAATCTAATTTTGCTGCAAATATGCAAATGGACTTTTATGTGAACTAAATTTGAAATAGGGGCAAAGATTCATGAAATTGGTGTTCAGAAACTAATCTTTCAAAATTAATGTTTGTTTCTTTTATAATTAGCAGGGATTTAAAACCTCAAAACCTCTTAGTTGACAAAGAGAAAGGTATACTAAAAATTGCTGATTTAGGTCTTGGTTGTGCTTTTACCATTCCTTTCAAAAGCTACACTCACAAGGTAATAAATTAAATATCTTTACAACCTAATTATAATTTATCATTGCTTGCTAAGCAAGTGGGGAGGAGCCGGGGAAGGCAGATGGTTGGGAGATCCAGCTTGCTTGCTAAGCAAGTGATTAGCATTAAATCAACTCGAAGCTTAGGATTCATTTCTCAATTGTGGGTTGATACAAGCATGGTAAGAAGAACTTATGCTCACTTTACTATCAGGGGAAATGGAGAAGTTCTTGCTTGATGATATATGCATGGTTAATTACTAATTTACTCTAAATTGAATCTATTTTTGCTAAATACAGTGAAAGTGTGCTGGAGATGTTGTGTGCTTGATGATATATGGAGAAGTTTTTGCTTGATGATATATGCAAGGTTAATTACTAATTTACTGTATTTTTGCTAAATTACAGTACTATTGTATACTTTTACTCAATTCTGCTTGGTTAAATTATTTTGAAGGTTGGAGATGTTGTGCTTGTACACGATGAAAGTGTGCTGGAAAATGAACTTAATCTAGCTAGTTGGCCTAGAAAGTCTGGTATATGTTCCACTCCTCTTCCATATAGGTAGGATATACTGTTACCACGGCCGGTAGGCGTAATGTGGGCAAGGTGAGTTTCCTCCTTTTGTTCTTCCAGAGTTTAGCTTTGGAATTATTTGGGTCTGTTATTATTTTACTGGCAATTATTTTCTGCTGAGATTGGACAAGTGCTGCCAAATCCCCAGAACAAACCATTTCATAGGTCAAAAAGGTATTTGTATGGATCAGAAAAGATATGTTAGATCGAAATAAATAACTTGGAAGAAAATCTATGATGGATAAAAATATAATTTAATATACTTTTGGCAGAAAAATTAATTGCTCTTTTCTTTTGTTATTGCAAAAGGTGCGTGGATACACTTTCAACATAAACTCTGGTGCTGTCGACTTCCTTGAGCTTGATTCCTTTGGGTATGTACTGAATTCCATACTTGTGTATATACTAATAAAAATTTCGATCCAATACCTCAAGTTGACATAGCAGTCTTTTGTATTTTGCGCGTGTGGTTCCCTGGGACTTTGTATTTAAGTTATATATAAGTTATATATTTTTATGTTTAGTGAAATATTACAACTTATATTAGTGATTTATTATGCAATTTTGTTTTCCTATTTGCACCTTTGACTAGAAGTACAAGTATTGGATTCAAGTGGAGCATCTCCTGGACAACAAAAATATGAGAATCCAAGCATCTCTCTCTGTGAGGTATGTTACCAGTAAGCTGGGCTCCTAACTCAGGACTCGGGAGTATCAACAGAGGCTACAAGAAGGTTTTAGTGTTTGTGGAATTAGCTAATGTAATTTGTATTATGAAAATATGGTATTATTATTGTGTTATTTAGTGAAATTTGAATGTAAATGTGGAATTAATATGTAAAATTTCTATTGATATTTGAATTAGTGATATTCTGTGCAATGTGTATACCTACATTTTGTAAAAAAAAAAAAAAATCAGTATCGGCTACAGTAACGGTCGTTTATTAACGACCGTCCCTGAAAGTATTTTCAGTAATGGTCGTTAATAAACGACCGTTCTTAATAGTCCTATTTAGTATCGGTTATTTATACGACCGTCCCTAATTGTTGAATCTGTAACGGCTCTTTAACCGTTACTGATTAATAGTACTATCAGTATCGCCTCTTTGTCCGTCCCTGATGTACATTTTTTACCGTCCCTGATACTTGTTTTTCCACTAGTGTTTGTTGTTGGTTGTGTTCCTATCTAGTGGTATTCAGTATCAGTGAGAATTGTAAGTAGTCTTAATTGTTTTATGAGTTTTAACATGTCAGAAATTTAGGTAATGTTAATTTAATTATTTGTATTTATCATGTAGGATATTGAAGAATAACTAATTAACGGGGCCTATTCTTTCAATCTTGTCTCAGATTCTAAACCTCAAGTTAAAACTTGTATAAAATTAAAATTATCAATTCCCACCGCAACACGTGGGCACTTGACTAGTTATATTAAATTAAATACTAGTGTGCATATTGTACAATAGTTAAGTGTGTATTTTAAGATGTTATTATAAACCGTGTGGAATTAGAAGCTCGAGAGTAAAATTGCATTGTGTAATAACTAATTATAATACATAAATTATTAATACTGTACTTGCTTCCAAAGCCTTCATCTCCAAATCATTGAACTTTTCTATCCAGCGTGGTAAATAACGACATACACTTGTCGGACAGACAGGATACCGTCAAGCAATTAATCATAAATAATCGGCCGATTAATCGGAAAATCCATTATAGTTGAATCATTGTCAACAACTATCGGCCTAAATAGATGTTTTTTACAACAATGATTCTATCCATCTACACATTGACAAATTTTCATTCTACAATTACTATTTACTAAGTATACATTTTGCAATAATTAAATATGTATTATGCTATGCTGAGTGTGTATTCTGAGGGCAGTTCGAATAAAGAGTTTTAAAGTTAAAACAATAACCGTGCATTTATTACAGTGAAGCGTATTTCTATAATAGTCAAGTATTTTACGGTAATTTTTTTTTTGAAATAGAAATATAGGAGTCATGCTCCTGGATTCCATTAATCAAAGACACAAGTTGTGTCAATTGTCTGTACATGCTACAAATAAAAGAAAGAAAGATAAGAAACAAAATAAAATAAGCAACAGGGAAAAAGAAAAGAAAAATGTATAAAGACAGTAAAGACAACAGTGAATGGAGAGGAGTGGTATTCCTTCAGAACCAGTGCCTTAATTCACTTATTTTCAGCAGCTATTCCATCCTTTTTGATTCACAATTGTGTACCAGTATAACGCCGAACTGTTTCCTCATCCTATTCCAGTGGCGTACTAGGAACAGTATTCTGTCAGTACCTCCCTTGCCACAAGTACTGCATTCTTTTCTTGTTCAGCAAATATACGTCTACATCGCTCTCTCCACACCACGAAATTCATTGTCACTTGTACTCTCTTGACTGCTTGGTCTGCTGATTGCATAAATATCCTCTTGTATTGCCCTTGACAGAAATGAACGCTTTGACTTAATACCGGTATTTGCCCCTGTACCTGGTTCCTTGCCAGTACAGTGAATTTGCAGTTTGTGAATATGTGTTTGACTATCTCGGCTTGTTCCTTACACAATGCACATCTGTTAACCATGTGCCATCCCTTGTTTACCAAATTATCCACTGTGAGTATCTTATTTTGTAGCATCAACCAAGTAAAAATAAGGACTCTTGTTGGGGCTTTAAGGTCCCAAATTTTCCGTATGCTGGTTTTTATTGTAGGTCCTTCTGCCATTGCTTTGTAAAAGGACCTAACTGTAAATTTGCCATCTTTAGTCCACTTCTAGTATACCATATCTGGTGCGTCTGTTGCCGGTTCCAGTTGCTCCAGCTCCTCCATTAGCGCTCGGTATTCTGTTATGGCTTCATCTGTCATTCCATGAATGAATTGTATGACCCAATTTCCTGCAGCCGTGATTTGTGCCAGTGATATGTTTTGATCACATGCAAAAGAGTACAAATCGGAATATTTGCTTGATAATTTTTTGTCCATCCATTGATCTTTCCAAAATCTTATGCACTGCCCTTGTCCCCTTGTATATTTTACAGATATTTCCATAAAATGGCTCGACTCTTTTAATCCCTCCCAAAAGGGTGTTGTTTGTGCCACTTCCCAAGGTCTCGTACCTGTATCCAATTGTACCATAGTCATCCAATCCGGTTTGCTTATTTGCATCCAGTGCCACAATATTTTGGCCAATAGAGCTTGGTTCATTATAGTTAAATCCTTCACTCCTAGGCCTCCTTGCTCTTTTGACCTTGTAACCAGTGGCCATGATGCCAAACTTAGATACCTTGTATTATGTTCCTTGTGACCATGCCACAAGAACCTTCTTCTCGTCTTGTCAATTTCTTTAATAACCCACTTTGGCAGTTTAAAAGTTTGCATCATGTAGATCGGTAGAGCTGTCAACGTACCATTTACCAATGTTAGCATCCCTCCTATAGACAACATTGACGCTTTCCACATGGATAATCTTTTGACAATCTTTTGGATTAGTGGGAGATAAGTATTTTACGGTAATTAAGTTCAAGTTCGTATTTTGAGGAATTATAATGATAAGTCTGGAAGTTAATAAAAATCACTTGATAATTAAGAGGCATAACTATCTGTCAACAATAGTACTTGCGTCTAATTTTTTTTTTTTTTAATGGAGTGGGAGACCCACCGATTTTCCATTATAGAAAACCATACAAAAACATTCAGACTGGTACCAATAAGAAAAACAGCAATTACAAAAAGTCTGAATATGTAATTGAAATACGTGATTATAAGTCTGCTTCAAAAAGTATGTATTATAAGTAAGTGAAAAGGTTCACAAAGAATTTCAAGAGTGAATTAATAAATTTACTTATTTAATCCGCCGAAACTTGTAAAAAGTTTATCAATTTTAAATTTGAAAACAAACAGTACAAATTTTATCATTATCAATTTTATTAGGATAGTTAAGTACAAGATCAATGAAGTCAAACATCTCAGAGCGGGACTCCCTACTAGCTGAAATTTTTATTTTTATCGTTAAAAATAAAAGATAAATTAAATAACCACTATCTAATCAGAATTTGTTTTTAATACGGTCACAATATGAAGTTGCGGATAAAAATTGAGTGACCGTAACTTCACTTGGAGGGCACATTTCATTTTTATTTTCTCAAAATTTTGGTTTTCAGCATTGATGGATTAAGAAAATCATTGAATTAGACCATGAAATGTATCCTCAATGTGAAATTACAGACAATTTGTGTTTGCAACTTCATGTTGTCGCTATGTCAAAAATAAAATTTTAATAAATTGCGATTATTTGATCTAAATTTTTTATTAAGATAGTAAAAATAAATAAAAAATCGGCCCTACAAATCGCTGATCTATACCGCGCTAGCGCTTTAGTGAGATCGTCTAGCAGATTCTTTTTTCTTGGTCAATGTTTCACGGCTCAAATCTTTATTTAATTTTACCTAACTTGTATGTAGAACACCGATTTTTTTTATATAAACCATAATTAAAAAAAAATTATGAAACAAATATGATTTTTTTTTTACCAAAACTATAAGAACCGAATGCTATTTCGGTCCGTCTTTTTTTTTTTTCGGGACAAAAATGGCATTTTCACCCCATTTGAAAATCATGAAACGCTGGCATGAAAAGTTGTGAAATCACATGAGACCGAAATGTCATTTCAGCCCCAAAAAAAATAAAATGGCGGACCGAAATGACATTTCAGTTCTTATGGTTTTCGTAAAAAAAAATAATCATGTTAGTTTCATAAAATATATTTTTCTAATTATGGTTTATAAAAAAAATTCTAGAACTCCTGTAAATGACCTTCAAATTGGTTTGAACCCGTCCTTCTAGTTTCTTTTAATGGAAACACCAAAAGCATTAAACACATGAAATTTACTTAATGTAATCCCAAACATACATTATTATTAACAAAATAATCCCAAACTTACATTCATTTAACGAACAATGGACACACATGTAGAAAGAAAAAAATTAATAGGAACTAAATAAAAACAAGAGACTGAAAGAAGCATTTTAATTTTCTATAACCTTATCAGTAACATGCTCTAGATTAGAAAGTTCCTTGAGTTTCAGGCATTGAACGACACGCAGTGTGGTAAGTTGTGACATAGCCATCGGTTTCACCTCCCAAATCTCCAAGTTCTTCAATTGGGAAAGTTCTAAGAACTGCAATTGTGGAAACCCATTTGTGGACCAATCTATTTGCTTTAGTTTGTCACATTGAACAACACGCAGTCTGGTCAGTTGTGATATAGCCATCGGTTCCACCTCCACAATCTCCAAGTTCTCCAATTTGAAAATTTCTAAGAACCGCAACTGTGGAAACCCATTTGCGGAGCAAAGCATTTTCTTCCCTGTGTATGCTCCATCTTGTAAGCTCAGATATTTCAGTGTCTGTAGTCTTCCTAGCGTGGAAATGGGGTCTTCCTTCAAACCAGACTTGATTAGGGTGAGCTTCACAATATTTGGTGGAAATTTAACATGATCTATGAACAGTTTCCGGCAAATCCATTCTCCCTCTAATTTAATTGACTTTACCGTCTCAAGATTTGGAAAGGCCCTAATATCCACAAACTCTGACGGTACAATGTCGCCTATAATTGTCATTGAGAGGAGATTACTCATGTGACTTAACAGCTTAGAAATAGGTTTCCAGTATGGATTTGATTTGGAGTTTTGGTTGTCCCTATTTGAAAGTGCTAGCTTTCTAAGGTTGCTCAGGAACTGTGGAAAGTTTTCTAACCACGACTCAGAAATTGCAACTGTTTTCAGGATTTGGAGGTCTTTTGTATCTGCTGTGAAGGGTGGGCCTTTAATTTGGGGGCTAGGGTTGACATATACATGACGAAGTGTTTTGATCGTCCATAGAGATTCAGGTAGGGTTTTTATGTTTGTGTCCCTAACATCTAAGGTTTTGAGCTCATCCATTTCCCCAATATCTTTAGGAAGCTCAGATATGTTACTACCTCTCAAGCTCAGATATTTTAGATAGTGTAGGTAATCAATAGGTAAAAATGTTTGTGGGATTGTGGATTTTCTCAATTCCAAAACTCTCATATAATAGCATTTTTCTAACATGTTTTTTCCCAAAACATTCATATCAAAATCAAAACAGACTACAGAATAGACATTAACGTACAACGTACTTTCCTCAAATGCCCCTTCCGTGTATTGTTTCTTGTCATCATTATAAAATGCTACACGGGGCACGGATTGCATTTCTTGCTCGTTTGGGTTGGCAATCAAAAACTCATCATCGCAGGATTTTTTGATGCAAAATTCATGAATAGATTGACGTACTCGGCAGCATTTGATTGCACCTGAGATTGATCTCTTTGAAACCCAAACTAATGACCTGCAAGCAATAAGGCAAAAAATAAACAAAAATTACATATATATAAATAGAAAACAAAATTCTAGATGGACATGATTTGTCTCCTCTGTTGAGGTAGTTGAGTGACCATAATTCCCAGTTTACATAAAAAGTTAAAAACAAGGGGTGCTTTTATCGATCATCAACTATACCAGAAAAAATAAATGAGTTTTATTGATGAATTCGTTTTAGGAAACTATGAGCCAATTTTTAAAATAGCAAAGATCCTATTATTATTGGGATGTTATTTCAGCTACGAAGGGGAAAACCATACGCACATAACAATAAATAAATTATAACATAGAATGTCAATTTTCTGAAATATTGATAATACCTTTGAACAAGTTGCTCTAGGTACTGATTGGCAGTCTCTTCTATTGTCTCTCCTTCCTGTGGTTCAACAAATCCTTCGGCAATCCATAGCTCTGTTAGAGACCTTGCAGGAATCTCATAATTCATCGGGTAACATGCTAAATAAAGAAAGCATGGTGTGAGAAAGTAAGGTAAATTATCATAGCAGCAGGTATAAATGTGCCACATATGATTATCAGATGCACCATTGTTGGACTCTTTGATCTGTACAAGATCATCTTTCACCCTATTCCATGCATCGTAGGCCCTTGGTTTGCATGAAAGGAGACTCCCAATAAGGAGAAGAGCCTGAGGTTGTCCTTCACATGCCATGCAAATCTGTTCAGGGAGATTATCTAGTTCTGCGGATAACTCTAATAAGAACCGGAGCATTTCATTTGGGTCTTTGAGCTCGCGAAGAGCTGGAATCGCTGTTATGAGGAGGAGTGCTCGGCTCTTCTCATCATTTGTTAAGCAGCTTGAACTATTTGCGTTATCAAGAAGCAAGTCGTCCATGCTTTTTATGTCGCGGAGGGAGTTCATAACTGCATCTATGTCGACTTTGTGCTCTAACTCACCTTCTACTTCTCTTTTCTCCAAATAATTGTCGGAAACCAACTCATCAATAATAGAATCTAGTTCTCTCTTAACACTTGCCACCTCACGCTGTCTAGACCATTGTGACACCTTTCTCCTCTCTCTAGATCTGGAAAACAACTCATTAATAAAACTTTCTAGTTCTCTCTTATTCCATGTCTCTCCACACAACCCATTAATAAAACTATCTAGTTCTTTCTTAATCCATGTCACTCCACGATCTGTGAGAGGACGTTCAAAAGTCTCCCTCCTTAAAATTCCAAATTTTCTGAAACCCACTTGCATACGCTTCATTGCTGTTAGCTTTTCATCCATGTCCGCCGGAAATGAGTTCCACATATCATTAATATCAGTACCCTGAATAACCTCGGTGTCTGATAAAAAAACTCTGAGGGCGGATTTAGATAGTATTTCTTTTATGAAAGGTATAGTATCCATCTCTGTTTCAACTTTCTTAAAATAACACCCAAAATGCTTCCCTTCCTCCCTGCCTGCCTATATCTCACTTGCTGCTAAATCAAAAACAATTTAATCCTTCCTTCCCTCCCTCTCACACATCCAACTAAACTGCAAGCTCCACCAAGCAACTGCAAAGCAAAAGAAAACATTTAAAAAGTAGAATAAATGGTACTTGAATGAAATTTCACACTATGGAGTTGCTAACATTTATCAAATATTACCAACTTGAAGACTGTTGGAACCTGAAACTCAAAATTATAAACTTGTGTCGCAGGGAGGTTTAATAGATAATGAATTTATGACACATGTAAAAGCTGGCAAATATTGCTTTTCAAGTAAAATGCATTTCTTGCTCCTAACAGATCCACAAGGCCCTATTCATTTGGAAATGTTGAAACGGCCTGAGTTCTGAAATCACAAAATTGTTAAATTATCCGTTTGTAATATTTTTTAAAATTGAGGACTGAATTGAAAATTCTATATCTAATTAAACTCCAGTCCTCATCTCCGTCGTTATCTCAAAATTAAAGAAGAGGTGTTTTCTTTTTATACATAACGCTCTAACCAATTAATTCATATTCTTAATTATTAACAGTCAACAAAACACCTTTTCTTAATTTAAAAAAAAAAGGTGATGTTTTGTTGACTAATTGTCTTTATTCCCAATTTCCCATCATACACAATTCCAAACCAGAATGGTCCGATTGACAGTTAAAGATTTGTCGCTGTAAATAGGTAGTGATACGGGAATAATTTCTAAAGAGGATAATTAAATATTAAATTTCAAATTAGACTAAAAGTGGAGCTTCATTTTACTTTAAGTCCGTGTTAAAATGCTATTTATTTGTTGTCTATTTTGCTCCAGTTTGTTTTCTTATTGAAATTGATAACAAAATTGATAACCGTGCATTATTTGTAAATCTTCTACCATTGATATAATTAAATTGATTTTTATATGCAATCTATTAAATTATGAACATCATTTTATTTTAGATTATCGAATTTGTCACTATTATCAAAACAATTTAATTAGTTATTAATATGACTTACTTTTTTTTTTAAGATTTGTTATATTTTGTTAAATGATTGGGCTCTAAAACTTATAAAATAGTAGCCAAAATTTAATCACATATGGTATGAACAATTTAAATTCGCTGATATTTTATAATAGATGAAAACATACTACCGAATTCTTTTTTATGGGACAAAATAATATAAATATGTAATAAAACTAGATGACTAGAACTATGACTTAATTTTTTTGAAACAAAAATCATAATATTACTATTGGGATTTCATTTATGACAAAAAGAAAAAATACTATACACCAAACAGTCAGTAATAAATGACAAGATCAAATGTTAATTTCAAGAAATATTAAGAATACTTTTGACCAAGTTGCTCTAGGTACTTATTCGCAATCTCCTCTGTAGTCTCTCCTTTCTCTAATGTAACAAAATCTCACATTCAATTCGATTGAGAGCTCCACTAAGTAAATGCAATACACAAGAAATATCTAAAATAAAGTACAATAAAAAAAGTGCAATACACACACACACATATTTTGATATATCGATTATAGATCATTTAAGAGTAAAAACGTCAAAGCATTAAATTTCTTAAATTTTGACATTTGTTTAGTTTACTACACTAATTATATAGACTTCAATTACTACAACCAAATTTTAATATTTAAAATAAAAATAGTATCTTAATAAATTGTTCTGATGGTTAATTAATTTGAATGTTGTCTAACATTACATATTTATATATAGGTCAAGTAATTGTAATATTGAGTAAAAAAAAAAAAATGATACCTCTCCATTGTCTATTGATATTTTTATTTTAACATTGTTGTGTCACTTTATTAAACATTAGTAATATCTTGAACTTTTCACTTTTCATATTTATATTTGGGTCGAGTAATTAATGGAAATATTGAGCGATATAAATGAAATATTGAACTTTTCACTTTTCATAGTGTGGCACCGCATCGCATTAACTGTACATTGTGGAGTGCAACAAAAAAACAACTTATAATAATGATTACCTTCCTTTTAGTAAAATTATACTAAGATGGTATAATGCATTCACATGGAAATCAACTTTTGACTAGATCTAACTTGCAATAAAGTAATATACATTCCTCAACTTTAATTTGCTTTCAAATGAATTCTTTTTCTTGTTGTGTGGACCAATTGAAAGTAATATAAATTAATAATAAAAAACTATATTATAAGTTGGTAATATAACAATAATCGCGAATTTAAGATAATTTAAGATTTTCGAAGAAAGAAACATTTAAATCATTAGTGAGAACAATAAAATATAAACTATGTCTTATTAGTTTTAACTAATGTTGAAACAAAATTAAATTCATTAAAGGTTTCTAAACCATTAAATGTTATGAATGGTATGAGTATGATGTTATGAATTTTATAGAGAATGTATGAAACAAAGAGTTTAGAAGACATATAGAAAATACTTAAGAATTATTTATAAATATTTTTTATAATCTTAAAAGTATTTTTAAAATTAAGTTAAATTATATTTATAATTAAAAACTATATTATAACTTGTTTGATATGTACATAACTTTATAATTAAATTCTCAAATAACTCAACACTGTGATTAGAGTTTGTAAAGCAACAACAATAATAATTTTTAGGTTTTTGAAAAAATATATTTAAATCACGTTAGTGAACAGAAAAATATGAACTAATTTTGTTATTTTTATAGATATTCATAGGTCAGACCAATATGCGTAATGCATAGTATACCATAGCCTCACTCTAATATAATTATTATATAAATTATACTTCTAATGTTAAGTTTGAAGCAAAAACTAATGTGCCTATGATTTAAATTCATTAAGGATTTCAAGATCCATAAGAAAATTAGAAAAGACAATGATATAGAAAATTAGCTCAGCAATTAATCTGTACGGTGCTTTTACTTTATTAGTTTGATTTAATATCCATAGAATAAAAAGTACCGGATAGCAATAGCTAAATATTTTTTGTTCTTTCAAGTTTGCTATCGTAAGATATGTTTTGGATTGGATAAATTAAAGTTTTAGGATGCGCTAACTAAAGTATAACTTTCAGTTAATTAAGGACCTAACTTTTGTTTATGTCACAATCATTTTCTTGGCATATATGAGCATTGTTTAAATCTCAAGTTTACTCCCATTCATTCATTTATTTTTTTCAACACTACACTATCACAACAATAAAAACCGCGTCAGTACAAATCATAGAAACACATTTTTATTGAAGAGACATTTCAGATAACCGTGTAGATAATAATAATTTTAGATTTTACAAGACACCAGAGACAAAATAGTTTCTACTCATATCCTTATCTGTTAAGGTAACATAAAAAACTTTATTAATGACTGTACCAAATAAGCTAATGTAAAAATGTCTTACTCATACCCGTCTTATTGAATGTCACCTATAAATTATAAGATCGAATGTCAATTTCAAGAAATATAAGGAATACCTTTGACCAAGTTGCTACAGGTACTAATTTCCAGTCTCCTCTATAGTCTCCCTTTTCTCTTTGATAACAAATCTAACACCCAAATCGACTGGGAGCTCCAACAATTAACTGCAATCCAAAAGAAATATTTAAAAGATATTATATATGGTGAACAACTGAAATCTAACTTTAATTACGAAGTAGCAAAAATTTATCAAATGCTACGAACTTGAAAGATGCTGAAGCTTGAAACTCTAGACCTTAGAGCCCCCGCCAACAGATCAGGCGCCACCAACAAATTAGGCCGGAACAGGACATAACATAAAGCAAATCAGTAATGGAGATAGAAGTGAATCCACCAGACTTGTAGAATGTTATAACTTTCTAACAGAAGTTAGTATAGAGTGATATGAGTACTATTTATACTTCTTGTCCTGGTTGGTAGTATATACCTTCTTTTGCTTGTTGTGTGGACCAAGAAAATAATATACATTAATAGTATAAACTAAGCCTTATTATTTTTAACTAATTTGGAAACAAAATTAAATTCATTATAGGTTTCTAAAACCATGAAATGTTAGGAATGATATGTGTACAATGTTATGATTTTATAGAGAATGTACGAAACAAAGAGTTTAAAAAATATATAAAAAAATTCTTAATAATTATTTGTCAACCTTTTTTATAATCTTAATAATATTTTTAAAATTAAGTTAAATTATATTCATAATTAAAAACTATATTATAAGTTGTTCAAAATGGACATAACTTGCTAATTAAATTCTCAAATAACTCAACACTGTAAGTAGAGTTTGTACAGCAACAACAATCATAATTTTTAGGTTTTTGAAAAAACATATATTTAAATCACATTAGTGAAAAGGAGAATATGAACTAATCTTTTTATTTTTATAGATATTCATAGAACGGGCCAATATGTGTATATAATGCAGAGTATACTATAGTCTCACTCCAATATAATTATTATATAAATTATACTTCTAATGTTAAGTTTGAACCATAAACTAATGTGCCTATGATTTAAGTTCATTAAGGATTTCTAGATCCATAAGAAAATTAGAAAAGACAATGATACAGAAAATTAGCTCAGTAATTTATCTGTTCGGTGCTTTTACTTTATTAGTTTGATTTAATATCCAAAGAATAAAAAGTATCGGATAGCAATAGCCAAATATTTTCTGTTATTTCAAGTTTGGTATCATAAGATAAGTGTTGGACTAGATAAATAAAAGTTTTAGGATGCGCTATCTACAGTAAACTTTGAATTAATTACGATCTAACTTTTGTTTGCGTCACAATCATTTTCTTGACATATATAAGTATTGTTTAAATCTCAAGTTTACTCCCATTCATTTATTTATTTTGTTTTTCAACACTACACTATCACAACAAAAAAATCCTTGTCAGTACAAATGTTAAATACATATTTTTATTGAAAAGATGTTTCAGAAACCGTGTAGATAATAATAAATTTAGTTTTTATAAGACACCATGGACAAGAGGGACAAAATATCTTCTATTCGTATCCTTATCTGTTAAGGTAACATAAAAACGCTTTATTAATACTCGTACCAAATAAGATTATGGAAAAATGTTTTATTAATATCTGTCTTATTGAGTGTCACCTATAAATTATAAGATCAAATGTCAATATTAAGAAATATTAAGAATACCTTTGACCAAGTTTCTCTAGGTACTAATTTGCAGTCTCCTCTATAGTCTCTCCTTTATCTGTGGTAACAAAATCTAACACCCAATTCGACTGGGAACTCCACCAATTTCCTGCAATTCAAAATAAATATTTAAAAAAAATATTATATATGGTTAACAACTGAAATCTAACTTTAATTACGGAGTAGCAAAAATTTATCAAATGCTACCAACTTCAAGGATGTTGAAGCTTGAAACTTTAGACCTTAGAGCCCCCGCCAACAGATCAGGCGCCACCAACAGATTAGGCTGGAATAGGACATAATAGAAAGCAAATCAGTAATGGAGATAGAAGTGAATCCAGCACACTTGTAGAATGTTATAACTTTCTCACAGAAGTGAAGTTAGTATAGAATGATATGAGCACTATTTATACTTCTTGTCCTAGATGGTTTTAGGTGACCTAGGGAACAAGAAAATAATATACTTCTTGTCTTGGTTGGTAGCATATGCCTTCTTTTGCTTTCGAATGAATTATTTTGCTTGTTGTGTGGATCAAGAAAGTAACATACATTAATAGTATAAACTAAGCGTTATTATTTTTAACTAATTTGGAACCAAAATTAAATTCATTATATGTTTCTAAAACCATTAAATGTTATGAATGATATGAGTACGATGTTATGAATTTTATAGAGAATGTACGAAACAAAGAGTTTAAAAAATATATAAAAAATACTTAAGAATTATTTGTCAACCTTTTTTAAATCTTAATAATATTTTTAAAATTAAGTTAAATTATATTCATAATTAAAAGCTATATTATAAGTTGTTCAAAATGCACATAACTTGCTAATTAAATTCTCAAATAACTCAACACTGTAAGTAGAGTTTGTACAACAACAACAATCATGATTTTTAGGTTTTTGAAAAAAAAATTTAAATCACATTAGTGAAGCAAAATATGAACTAATCTTTTTATTTTTATAGATATTCATAGGGCGGGCCAATATGCGTATATAATGTAGAGAATTATAATTATTGTTGAAAGTCATAAAAAGTATACTCTTAATTTTAAGTTTGAAGCATAAACTAATGTACATGCCTATGATTTAAATTCATTAAGGATTTCTAGATCCATAAGAAAATTAGAAAAGACAATGATTCAGAAAATTAGTTCAGTAATTAATCTGTATGGTGCTTTTACTTTATTAGTTTGATTTAATATCCGTACAATAAAAAGTATCGGATAGCACTAACAAAAAAAAAATTATTCTTTCAAGTTTAGTATCGTAAGATAAGTTTTGGACTGGATAAATAAAAGCTTTTACTTTCAGTTAATTACGACCTAAATATTGTTTGCATCACAATCATTTTCTTGGCATATATAAGAATTGTTTAAATCTCAAGTTTAGTCCCATTCATTTATTTTTTTTGTTTTTGAACACTACACTGTCACAACTAAAAAAACTGTGTCAGTACAAATGTTAGAAACATATTTTTATTGAAGAGACGTTTCAGAAAACCGTGTAGATAATAATAATTTTAGTTTTTATAAGACACCAACAACAACAGGGACGAAATAGTTTCTACATAATAATAATTTTAGTTTTTATAAGACACCAGTGACAATAGGGATGAAATAGTTTCTACAAGTATCCTTATCTGTTAAGGTAACAAAAAAACTTTATTAATACCCATACCAAATAAGTTATTGGAAAAATGTCTTACTGATCATACTCGTCTTATTGAATGTCACCTAGAAATTATAAGATCGAATATCAATTTCAAGAAATATTAAGAATACCTTTGATCAAAGTTGCTCCAGGTACTAATTTGCAGTCTTCTTTGTAGTCTCTCCTTTATCTGTTGTAACAAATCTAACACCCAATTCGACCGGGAGCTTCACCAAGTAACTTCAATTCAAAAGAAATATTTAAAAAATACTATATATGGTAAACAACTGAAATCTAACTTTAATTAAGGAGTAGCGAAAATTTGTCAAATGCTACCAACTTGAAGGCTGTTGAAGCTTGATCCTCTAGACCTTAGAGCCCGACCAATAGATCAAGCCGGAACATGACAGAATGGAAAGAAAATCAGTAATGGAGATAGAAGTGAATCCCAAAAAGAGAGATGATAGGAGATACTCACCCAGTACCGTTGCAGTTTCAACTTGAGGACAAGAGAATTGACCTGATGGACTCAGCTAGAGAAGAGAGAAGAAGGAGAGCGTAAGTGAGGGAAAGGGGAGAAAGTAGGGGGTTGTTTGATCAGTTAGGATGATGGAGAGGAACTTATGATTGATAGGGTGGTTTAATATATAATGAATTTATGATACAGCTAAAAGCTGAGCAAATATTGCCTTTCAAGTAAATTGTAGTTTACGTTTAGACCTTTATTCCAATCCTCCAATTTCAATCCTAATAGATACCACTGCACAAGGTATTTTTTTCACAATTTTTTTAATTTAGTTTTATAATTTTATTATTTGTTCATATGTAATATGCACCATTTATACATAATTTACTTCAAAAAACTATATATTGAAGTTGTCTGACATTACATATTTATATATATGTCGAGGAAGTAATTTATATATTGAACAATTAATAAAAAAACTACACATGATAGCTCTCCATTTTATCTATGACATTTTTGTTTTAACATTTTTGTATCACTTGATTGACAATAATAATATCTCTAACATTTCACTTTTTATATATTAATATAAATGAAGTAATATGTCTACCGTTGGCTCATTTTTATGATTACCCTCCTTTTAGTTAAATAAGACTAAGATAGGTATCATGCATTCACATGGAAATCAACTTTTGACCATATCCAACTTGGAATAAAGTAACAGACATGCCTCAACTTTTTTAGAATAGTAAAATACACAAGATGAATCCTATCTTTTTAATCTCGTACGCAAAGTTAACCATAATATATATGCTCCAACTTAATATATATGCTCCAACCAGTTGGATATCAAAATACAAAATTAAAGTCAACCTTACGTCTTGTTATATCTGTATTTTAATGTCTAATAATTAATATTTTTGTATGTATATATATAAAGAGACTAAATGTACCAGAATAAAAAAACTATATTTTATTACAATTTCAAGTTTCAAATGTAACAACACACTTGTAGAATATTGTCTTTGTTGCTTTTAGGTGACCTAGGGAACGAGAAAGTAATATACTTATTGTCCTTGTTATTTCTATATATATTATTTTTGCTTTTGAAATGAATTCTTTTGTTTGTTGTGTGAATCAAGAAAATAATATACATTATTCCTTAACAGAGAGGAGGATAAGAGACGTGCATTTGTGCAAAGAGAAATATTCAAAACCTTTTGTATGGAGAGAGAGAGAGGGTAAAGAAAAAGATGCAAGGCGATCAGAAGGGAATAGGGGTTTGGGCGGCTAAGTTAGACGATTAGCATTTGATCATTTTAAAAATAGATAATACATCCTCAAATAAAATCATGTTCAAAAATAAAAATCAATGCAATGATGTAATTTTACATATTGAGGTTTAAATCCATAAAAGTTACATGAATTTGCATCCAACGCAGCATATCATTCTTCATTGTCATATTCGTATATTTTTAGAGTTGAACTCATCAATCAGATGAATTAGTTCATAATTGAACAAATTTATAAACTCATTTTTGGATATTTGATAGTAAAATAAAAAAAAAACTTGTACAAATTTAATTCATTAATTAATTAGATTAATAACTTAATAGTTTGCTTTTTTTAGAGCAGTCTTTTTATGAGTACCGGAAATTATTTTTGATAAACTTTTGTTGGTCTTGCTTTTGTATAAAGTATAAGCTGTTCAGCACTTTTGTCCGAACAATTTTAAAGTATTTGAAAATCAAATATATAATTTCTCTATAGTTTGAGTCATTTTTGTTCCTCCTTACAAAAACAAAAGAATGGCTGCCCCTATTGCAATTAGAAGTAAAAAAAAATATATAAAATATAAAGGTCAAAATTGGTACATAGAAAAAGAAAATTATCGCTCCTCTCAATAGTTGAATTTCTGCCCTCAAGCAAATTGATTCCATTCACATAAATAAATACCAACTAATTTCCTGTTAAAGTCTATAATGACTTCCCTTTAGCAATAAATGTGAGATGTGCTACGTAAAGAACACACATCAACCCATCTGTCAAACAAAGTTCTATCTTTAATTATAAAATTAATTTGTACTACAAAAATTCATCTTAAATAGAATTTCTTATATTATTTTTAATTTTGATTCCATTCTAAAGAAGTATGAAGGTGGACTATTTACAGTTGCAACTTATACTTTCAAGGATGAAAAAAAAATAATACCACTATAAAAATTCAACAGCTCTTCCACTCTTTTCATGTTTAATAATACCACGATAAAAATTTATGTTTCATATTTCATATGTAGTACAACTTATTTATCTTGAAATTTTTTAACAGAGTGATAAATTTATAGAATTGTTAAGCACTACAAAATTGACATGTCTTATATGTGAGACAAAAAGTAAAAACTTGCTATAAAATAATTTGGATTGGATGTATAAATTTTAGATAATTGGACATATAGATTTCGTTTATTTGAATATTTTTTTAAGAAAAATAATTTTTGCAAAAGTTTAAGAGAGAAGTGAAACTTTTACCCCATCAATCTAACGTGAAGTGTTTATAGCTCTTCGATGTTTCAATATTTTATAAACTAGATGGATAGATAAATAAAAATAAATTTTTACCAAACTTTGCTACAAGAAGATAAATGCCGTGCTCTTTAATTTCAATGGTTCCGATCAACCAACAGACGATGTATTGATGTGTGCCTTAATTAACTCACAAAACTAGAGTTTATGACTCACATCTTATAGGCATGAACATGCAACATGACCTCTAGTTGTTAATTTAATGAAGGCACATTTGAATGTATCGTCAATTGGTCGATCGGAACCGTTGAAATTAAGGTGCATTACATTTATATTCTTGCAGTAAAGTTTGATGAAATTTTATTTTTATGTACTCATCCATCGAATTAACAGATACTTTTATGAAATTCATGTTGGATTGAAACTTGAACATAATCAAACTTCAAAAATTTTATGTTGGTTACGTTAAATGTTTTCCCTTGATCATTTCAAAACAAATTTGGAATCATTTAATTGAAAATTGACCGTTGATTGCTAACGTAAAAATGAACAGTGCACAAGTATTGGCACATATTGAAGAGACAAATAATGATGAAATTCTATAAATTTGATAATTGTAAGTATGATTTGTCCATGGAAACAAAAAAAAAATGATTTTCTTTTTTTTTGAAGTTTTTTCATAAATCTGAGCCGTATGATAAAAAATGTGCTGTGATGATTATCAATGGACATCTCCATTTAATGATCATCCATCTTATATATTAAAGAGATGTCTCTATAGTAACTGGATCCCACTTGTCAGCTCCGGATTTTTCCTTTTCAATGAATATTATCAATCGACAACATAGCAAGAGAGGACCATCCATCTTAATATTTTTTTCTTATAATTTCCTTTACAACCTTTTTATATTCTTGTAAAAATAATTTTAGTTAATTTTCACACGAATCTAGTTTCCACACACGGCAAGCTTAGCATAGGATCCATCTCTCTCTCTCTTTCTCTTTTCAGTGGATGGAGAAGCAAAGTAAAGCAAGCTTAGCAGAGCAAGCTTAACACCGGATCCCATCTCTCTCTCTTTCAGTGCGTCGAAAAGCAAAGCAAAGCAAGCTTAGCATAGGATCCCATCTCTCTCTCTCTCTCTCTTTTTCAGCGGATGGAGAAGCAAAGTAAAGCAAGCTTACCAGTACGTCCATGGCCATTACTCTGCAAAAGATATGTAGCGGGTAAAAGAAGTTGAATTATGGCTTAGGAAACAAATAAATGGAGGTTGTGGCTTATGTAGCGGGTACAAATTCGTCTGTCCTATATCTACTGGTCCATCTGCTACATTTTATGTTTGATATATTATGATGACAAAAAATATAATAAGGAATGACTTACAACCAAGTATGTTAAATTATTATATTGTAAGATAGATTGACTTATTTTTCCCGTGAGGACCGTTGTCATCGAAAACATTTTAATTTCTAATTTCTCTTCTTTAATCGATTTGTAAAACAATAACTTGAGTAGTAATAAGTTTTAATTAAACATGAATAGTTTAAGTCGCCTCAGTTAGTTTGAAGTTAGAAGTTAGTAAATCCTTCTTTATCAACGTGACAATTAAATATGATTAGTATTTACAAAAGTAGTATGATAAGTAGTCGATTACTGAACAACTGCAATCAGTACCGAAAACTTTTTACTATTTTTTTAGATAGGTCCAAAAACAATGTTTCTGGATCATCCAAAAACAGTGATTTTGTATCTATCTAAAAAAATTCTAAAAATTGGTTTTTAAGCACATTTTAATATAGATACCATGTTGAGCAATTTGGATCGATTGTTTTGAACTTTAAAAATGGAGGTAGAGATGGGGGGGGGGGGGGGGGGGTGGTGGTATGATTGAGACACAAAACCAATAATGCATTTTAACAAAATATATTCTGAATTTATAGCACTACAAAAGACAAAATATGGAAACCTACGACAACTCATGACTCAACTAAATTTAGAATACACTAACCCCACTCCCCGCACTAATTCTGTCTTACATCATTAATATACCTATTACAAAGTTTAATTGTAGACCTCCACTACTTCCATAACATTCTAAAATTGATACATGTTACCATAAATAACTTTCCTAAATATTGAAATACGCTAATTATACAAATTGACACACATCATCCTTCTGACTACTAATTTTAGAAATGCTAATCACAGCAACTTCGATCAATTTTTAACAAATATTTGTTGTGTAAATTTTGTGAAATTGGGATTTGTTGTTGATACTCTCTAAGATATGTGTCAAATCTAATTGTTGAAATTTTAGAAACAGGGATTTATTAGTTACATATGAACACAACATAGCTTTTCATACACTGTCAACTGAAGTTTTACATCTCAGCATGATAAATTGGGTCCCTTCCTGAAGTCTGGTCTTGATTTAAAATATTTGGTAGTGCTGTTATGTTAATAGGTTTGATACATTTTGGTTTTGACCAAAACCCTAAAACTTAGCATAAATTAAATTTCAAATCAGCTCTATAGAATGTGAATTTTTGTTTATAAGTTGAATAATTGGTTCGATATAAAGGAAAATCTCTGTTAAATTCTCTGAGAATTAATTACAAATGGCATTCCACATATATAATTAAACCCAAAACCACTAAGGAGTGGTACATGACCAGACCATGTATTATCCAAAATTGGATATTTTAAGGGATTCAAATGATCTTTCATCTAAAACAGAGAGGAAATGATCTTTCATCCAAAATTGGTACATGACCAGACCAAAATTGGTACATGACCAGACCATGTGAAATCTGCTGAGAGATGAAATATTTCATTTTGAATTGAGCCAGGGCCTTCCGACTCTAAGGACAACTTGATATTAAGACGTGGGCTTTCTGGGCTTGTCCTTTTTGGGCCTTCCGACTCTTGAAATTATAAGAAAAAAATGACAACATGATATTCAAACTTAGGCTTTTTTGGGCTTGTACATTTTGGGCATCAAATCACCTCAGGCTTTGGCGGAGAATATGCAATTCAAAGTTGGGGTCAAGTCAGATAACGATCCAGTATTTACATGTCGGCCCATTGAATCAAAGTTTTCCTTCTATAACCGCAGAGATACGACTTTGTGGGTTAATTTAAGCTCACATTTTACTGTAGTAGGAGATGCATACACACACAAACACACCATTAATTAATACAGCTGCATACAGAGACGAACTGATTATTGGCGCACTTTGCTAAATCACACATAAGACTCCGATTAAACACAACATTAATTTGAATATGATGCCAATGGAAGTAATTTGAACTTAAGTCTTTTCTTAATGTAATGTAACCTTTCCTGAAGGAGCTTTTCATTTTTGGATTTCATAATTTTTGGTAAGATTCTTGCCACCGGAATTACTTTGCAACGAAATTGATGTCATCATGCCAAGTTTATTTGACAGTTTTGCTGTTTTGGGCTGTATTGCATTAAGAACTTAAAAATAGGTATTTAGCTATTTTTATTTTGGGAAGGTAGGTAGGTGATTACAGGAATTTAACTAATTGAGTAAGCCCACTACTTTTCTATTGGACTGTTTTGTATAATTTTATCAATTCCTATAAGTTAAGTCATCTATTGAGTTTGACTCATCTTTGGTGCTTATTCTACATTGTTATTTAAACTCTTTCACAATCCACAACTTATTTTCATGAGGGTTTGTGTAAGGAATTAAACCACAACGAATGTCAAGTAGGAAAGGTAGTTCAAACTCAGCAATGAGTATTTGGAAACATGTCCGAGACAAGACGACACATTACCTTTCATACACTGCCACATTACCATTCTTACACGTAAAAAAATATATATTACACATAATTGTAACCTTTAATTTTTACAGCATGTTTAGTCATTTGGAAAGTTATCCGACATTACATATTTATATATATATAGGTCGAGTAATTGATATAGTGAGCAATATAAAACTAAACATGATTCCTCTCCATTTTTTCTATTGAGATTTTTATTATAACATTTTTGTGTCACTTTATTAACAATAGTAATATCTACAACCTGTTAGAAGAGTAATATCTCCAACCTGATATATTGAGCAAGCTCATGAACTCTTGCATTAATCCACGAGTTAGAATAGCAAAATACACAAGATATATATGTTCCAACCTGTTGGATATCAAAATGCAAAGGGAAAATTGTGAAAATGCCACTCCAAAACTTTCAAATTGTGAAAATGCCACTCCAAACTTCATTAATTTGTAAAAATATCACTCCGAATAATTAATGACTAAAATACTTCTTTCTTCTCCTCTTCTTTCTCCTCCTGTTGTTTCTCTGCAAGGAGTATATATAGCGGATCAGTGACTCGCCACACCGTTCAGACTCCATATTTGCCACAGATAATAGGTAGGAAGGAGAAGGATATATGGTGGAGATGAATGCAGCTCCCATTTTTATGAGATTGGAATTCAAATTGAATTGTACATTATTATTAATAAATCAGGGAATTGGTGCTTGGAATATTCGTTCAAACAGGAGGTGGTTAATTTAATTAAGCGGTTAACAGAGAGATTAAGATCCGGTGTGCGTGAGGCGTGACTTGAGACAATTCTCGCCTTTTCTTTCGTTCCTTTGTGGGAAAATATTCGACTTGTGTTTGTTCATTTTAAATTTTGCCACTTTTTAGGCCGGTTTAAAGTGGCGATTCAGTGCAGGCTTGGTTGGTTTTCATTTTAACAGATTCTCTATTTCTAGTTCCAGTTGGTGGCCCAATCACCGGTTTGTTGTTCTTAGAAGAGGAGAAAAAGAGGAGAAGAATGAGGTATTTTAGTCATTAATTATTGGGAGTGATATTTTTACAAATTGATGAAGTTTGTAGTAGCATTTTGACAATTTCAAAGCTCGGGATGTCATTTTAACAATTTGAAGATTTTGGAGTGGTATTTTAATAATTTTCCCAAATACAAAATTAAATTAAATTAATATATATATAGAGAGAGAGAGAGAGAGGGGTTTCTTAGAAAAATTTTTACATGGAGATATTATATATAGAGAGAGAGGGATTGGCTAAATTCTTTGTTTTTGTAACTTTGTTTTTGGAAACAATTTGTTCCATGTCAGACTTCTTTGTTCATTTGGTATCCACAAATTATCAGAAAAATCTTCCGATCAGCGTTGTAAAGGAAACATGGGAATGGATTTTGGACTAAATTCAGCTTGAAATGAAAATAGAAAAAGGAGAGCTGATATAACAGTAATGTGCCGCACTCGGTACATTCCACATATATAATAGGCCAATTTACATTCCTGATACCTAAACACACCACCAGAACACACACATACAGAGACAAACTGGCATTTCACTATTGAATCACACAAAATACACTGCACACAATAACTGAAAATTTATTGGCAATCACCACAATCCAGTACCTCTCAATTACCACACACCTCCAAATTAATTGCATATAGGACCTTCAATTACAGACAAATTAGACAATGCCTCGTCCTTTTCTTCCCAACAACAAAGGACAGAAAGATAAAAAAAAAGGAAAATGGAATGGAGAAATAAAAAAAAAATTGAATATTTGATGAAAAATATCTGGAAATCAGGTACTCGAGCTCCGAGTCATATCATGCCTCTCTTCTTGCATCCTCCACCTGGATGAAGTCAGTACCCGCTATTTTCTCTATGCAAGGGCAACGCTGTTTGGCAAATAACCATATTGATGGCATAAAGTGGAGAGTATTAAGCACAAAAAGAAGAACTCCCACCGCAAGGACAATTACATAAAAAGAAGTGGATAGTCTCCTTGCACAGCCTGCCGCATAGGCAATCATCATGCTGACCAAGTCGAGCACCATGGTGATATACAACACTATGACCTTAGACCAATCAACATAGATATTCTCATTCATTAGAAGTATTATTACAACCAACGATGCCATGAATGCAGTTGCATTGGCATAGAAAAAGGTTGTGTATCGATCTGGAAATTTGTCATGAAGAATTGAAGAACTGGCTTTGTGACCATTTTGGTCATCTTGCCATAATCCTCCAGGTGGGCTTAGACCAACTGTATATGTGACGGATGCGACTAGAACAGCGACGACCATAATCGACCCACGCATATCTTTAAACCACATTTCTCTAGCGTTTTCTTTTGATTGGGTCCCCGTTGGTGCAGTGTTCACATCAGTTGTAACAGATCTAGCCATCAGTTGTATTGTGTTGGGGTAATATTGCTGCTCAAGGTATTATTTGTGTTTTTTTTTGGAAGAACAGCGCTGAGGCTTATCTCATGGATATGATGACTCGAGAATGTTGTTTAGCTTCTTCTTTCATAGAGACGTTATATAGGAATAACATGGGTGAATTTATTTTACAATCCCCAATTACTCCCAGTTGACAGTTGACGAAATAGACAGACAGGACTTACTACATATTTTAATATACTAACCAGACTGATAAGTGCAATATCATATATACATTTTTATAGGGGAAATTTTATAAAATACCCTTCCTTTTCAAACTAACAAACAAAATACCCCTTTCTCAAAATTATTAACAAAATGCCCTCGTAGACCCTACTTTTCTCTTCTCTTCCCTTCCCTCCTACTCTTTTACATTTACTCCACAATTTAATTTTCATTTTTGGAAATTACAACTATAGCAATGCTTTCATGGATTCTTTTTTTAAAAAAATTCTATAACAATGCTGTTGTAATGCGTACAAAAATATTAAGAATAAAATATTTTAAAATTTTATTTGCTAGAATTGTTTAAATGTATATATTATTTAAATATCGTTGCTATTTTTTTTAGCTTTTTTAATCTCTAAATTTTGTATTGTGTTGTTGGTTCTGACATATAAAATAGATAGGAACGAAATAATAATGATGATGATACGTCACTGTTATCAACCATTTGACCACTTAATAATTATTAAACAATAATAAAAAGTATATAATGAAATAACATAATATATCTAATATTATAAGAATAAAAATGATAAATAAATAATGTAAAATAATAATAAGCTCATTCGCTATTAATTGAACTCATTTGCTATTATATATGAATTATTTAATCTGTGTTTTGTAACTTTTTTTTTAGTTGGATTAAATTCAAAACCCTATTTTTTTGTTTAATGGTTACAAAGTGAGCCCCGAAATTTAAGCAATAAATAATAAGGTCCTAATTATTTTACTAAGGGAGAAAAAAACTACATTAATGAAGCTGCTAACAGTATACGAAACGATTGAGCAATTAGCACAATTTATTCAAGCAGCATAAAATCTTGTATAGACAAAATTCATATGTTAATTAAAAATATTTTAATTAATAAACCAAACATCATATATTATAATGATATTTTCAAAGATACAAATGCAAACAATTTTAGAAAATAGACTTTAAAAATATATATTTTAAATCTTTTTGTACGGATTGGTACATATATTTTTTTTTAAAATAAGAAATTATGAAAACATTGCAATAGTTGTAATTTCCAAAAATGAATAATGAATAATGAATTGTGAAGTAAATGTAAAAGAGTGGAAGGGAGGGAAAGAGAGGGGAAAAGTAGGGTCCACAAGGGTATTTTGGGAAGGGGGTACTTTGTTTGTTGATTTGAAAAGGAAGGGTATTTTATAAAATTTCCCATTTTTATAGGGTTTTACTATAGAATTTAATCAAAAATCTTTTTTATCTTTAATAATTTGTCAAAGATTAGATTAGTTTGATTGTTTTGAGCTAATTTTGGTATATTGTGAAAAGGAAGCATTTGGAGAAGAAATCAAACAAGGAAAAAAATCAACGTGATAAATTTCAGCATATCCAGAAGAAAAATGCGGCTCAAACCGCACAGAAATATATATACAACACACATATTTTAATATATCGATTAAAGATGAATTAACAGTAGAAATTTCTTAAATTTGGACATTTTTAATTTACTACACTAATTATATAGATTTTACTACAACCAAATTTTAATTATTAAAATATAAATAGTATCTACTCTCCTCTAATTTTCTTCATTTATCAATTGTAAGGAATGTATGTTAGAGAGCATGTTAAAAAAACTGTTCCGATAGTTACTTAATTGGAAAGTTGTCTGACATTACATATTTATATACATATAGGTCGAGTAAATTGACAAATTGAGAAATAAAAACTAAACATGATACCACTCAATTTTATCTATTTACATTTTTACTTTAACATTTTTGTGTCACTTTATTCATATTAATTAGAGTAAATCTAGGGTGTGACGTGCTCACCAAGAGAGTTTGGTGAGCACAACTCCAAAAATACATCAGATCGACTTCAAATGACGAATCCAAACCGTTGAAATCTATATACTTCGTGAGTGATGCATGTACATGCAAAATTTTGTAAGTTTTGAATTCATTTGCTACGAGGTCAAGCAGTCAAAGTAATGATTAAAAATAAATATATAAAACAACTAATAAAATAACTTATTAAAAGATTCATTACTTTGACCTCTTGACCTCGTAACAAATGATTTCGAAACTTCCAAAATTTTACATGTACATGCATCACTCACGAAGTATATGAATTTCAACAGTTTGGATTCGTCATTTGAAGTCGATCCGATGTATTTTTGGAGTTGTGCTCACCAAATCCTCTTGGTGAGCACGTCACACCCTAGATTTACTCTATTAATTATATCTCCAACTTTCAATTTTCATATATTTATATAAATGGTGGCTAATTGTTTGTTTGGAACATCATAAAAGTAAATATGTCAGGTAGACAACGCATCAAAGTATATATTGTGGAGTATAATAAAAGAGCAACTTATAATTATTACCCTCCTTTTAGTAAATTAAGACCGGTATCATGCAATCACATGGAAATCAACTTTTGATTAGATCTAACTTGCAATAAAGTAGCATATATACATTCCTCAACTTTTTCATAGAGTCAAGAGCAAGCTTAACTCTAGCAGTTCACGTGGATTACACAAGATATGAATCCTGTCTTTTTACTTAACGTACGCAAAGTGAACCTTAAAATATATGCTCCAACCTTACGCCTTGTTATATGTGTATTTTAATGTCTAATTAATATTTTATTCATATTTATATATATATTATAGAGTTACTGTAGTAAGCACAAACTAAAAAGTATAATTTCATAAATAATTCATCATTAATTTGAAATAAGACAATCTCATCAAACATACAAATGACTCCCGAAAACTGGGCTGATTTATAATTTAGGCCCACTACAATTAATTACAAGTTCAATTAATTACAAGTTCTTTATTATTAAATGTACAACAACTTATATGGAGAATGAAACAAAAATTTTATTACTATTTCAAGTTTCAAATTTAGCACCACACTTGTTGAATCTTGTAACTTGCTCACAGAATTTAGTATTGAATGACCTAGGGAACGAGAAAGTAATATATACTTCTTGTCCTGGTTGCTTCTATATACATTCTTTTGCTTGTTCTGTGGGCCACAAAAAGTTTTATACTTCTTGTCCTGGACAGAGAGGAGAATAAGAGACGTGCATTTGCACAAAGAGCAATATTCCAAATCTGTTTCCTTCAAAGAGAGAGAGAGGGGAAATAGAAAGAGAAAGAGCGATCGGAAGAGAATAGCAGTTAGGGTGGCTGAGTTAGAGGATTAGCATTTTATCATTTTATCTTAAACAAATTTGTCACAGTACAGTACTGACACAGTTAACTTTCTTAGTGGCCAGAATTTCCGAAGTCTTTAAAAGCCGACCGAAAATAATGTCAAATATTTATTTATGTAATGCAAATTCTGGTGGTGATCATTACTAGCTATTTTAATATTATAAAGACAATTTACTATTTGTAATCCACAGTTGTAATTAATTATTTATATATGACACGCTGTTAGTTATTTCTTGGCTAGTTATTGTATGGCAATCAAATGGTTAGTTGCTATTTTAATCATTAAAATCCTTCTTAAATATCAATTTACAAATAAAAAACATCCAATAATTATATTATGATTCAAACGTCAATTAAACCATAGCAGAACCCAAGTCAACAGAAAATCCAAACCTCAAACCTAAATCTATACCGTGCCAAGACCAAAATTAAGTACGAAATACCAATCCTAAAATCAAATCAAAATAAGAAATTCCCAAATAGAGTTGTCTGATAGCAACAGTTTCGTTTTTAAATTATTTCAAGTTATTATTGTACAATTAATTAAGCCAATAGAGACTTGCGGTTTCAGTATATCTATATATTATTTGTAATTCAAAATTAGGCTTGCTTGCACTTTTTAATAACCATAATAATTTTCCTGGCCGATACAGGGCAACTGGTCCATGCATGGAGGGATAAACTTTCAATTAGTCAAGTGAAACAAACATGTCATATGACAAATAATATTAAAATATAATATCACGTGTTCAATCAGTTTGTGAATATCAATATATAATTCTACCTAATCGTGGGCGAGCAACGGTCATATTTTATTTGTTGAGAAAGGCTTGGATCCAGCCAAGCATCTCCAAGCAAGAGACCAAAAAGAGGGTGGAGACAAGGAGAGAGATAAAGAGAGGATATACACATGATAAGCTGGATACTTATTTTATATGATTATGAAAATATTTAATTTTCCAATAATGAAATAGTTTTTGATGAAGTTATGTGTAACCTTTAAATAAAATATTTATCTACTGCTCAATCTTTAAAGACATATATACATAAATATACATACATATATCCATAAATATAAATATAGATATACACACACATACATATACATATACACATCTATAAACATATACATATCTACATATTTATATAAACATATACATATATAATATCTGCAAACATATACATATACATATACATTTATAAATGTACACATATATACATATATATATGTACAAACTCACAAATCTAAGTATGTATGTATGTATGTATGTATGTATGTATATATATGTATGTGTATGTGCATATATATGTATATGACATATTTGATAGGTGGGCTTTGTCGATAGGAAATAAATGTCTTCTTATAGGGTGACGGCCTATCATCTCTTGTCTAGGGGTGTTCAAATGGTTCGGTTTAATTGGTTTTTAACCGAACCGGAAAATTTCGGTTTAAATGGATTGGTTTTTCGGTTTAAATGGATCGGTTCGGTTGAGTTTTTTAAATTAATTCGGTTTAAATAGATCGGTTCGGTTCTGATTTTTCAAAACCGACTAAACCGAACCAACCAGTTTATAATAGTTCAATTTTAAAAATGATTCAGCGGCTCAGACCTTTATTCCTCAAAACCGACTAAACCGACTAAACCCTTCGTCTTTTTCTTTTTCCCTCACTCACCACTTCGCACCCTTCGTTCCTTTTCTTTTTCCCCAATGTCGCTATTCCTCTGATCCTCTCTCTTTCGTTTCCTTGTTTCTCTCTTTTACCCAAACCCAAACCAAGTTTGATTACAAATCACAAACTCTCTCACTCCTTGATTGTCTCTCTCTACCTTGATTTTCCTCTTTCCTCTTTTCTCCAAACCACCCCTCTTCACCTACAGACCACCGCACGATGGCCTCTGGACGATGTCGCAAGGAGGAAGACTGTGTCGATCATAGATGTCGTGTATGCTCTCAAGCGTCATGAAAGGACCCTCCTATGGATTTGGTGGATAGATATAGGGTTAAAGTTTGT
>CAXKVW010001124.1:0-35412 GCA_964058825.1 Carex arenaria
CTCGGCGTTCCGTTCTTTGGATCCAATTCGGATTCAGACGACAGGGAATATGCTGTCCGAGATGGGATTTTTGGGGAATCCCAAAATATAAAACCAAAACTAACCTCTTCCGCCTCTCATTCTCATGATTTGAAAAGATTATTTGTATATCATGACGATGATGAGGAAGAAGACGAGACCAGCATCATTCTGCCCGACATTAATGATCGGGCTCATCATCATAGAAAGGGACTATGTTTATACTGGATTCTCCCCTACTGCGGGTTCCAACTCTCTCTTACCAAATTTGAGCGGACATTGTTACGTTTGGTAGATCTAGCTCCCTGCCAACTGACTCCTCCTACCTGGTGTCATATTATTAGCTTTCAGCAACTGTTTGAGCAGATCCCGATATTAAAGAAGTACAAACCCTCTGTGCCAGTGTTCTGTGCGTTCTATACCCTCTACTTTACATCTAGTGAACATCTCGCTCTCCGCCAGAAAACTAGTGCAAATGAAGAATGGGAAGGTCTATTCTATGTAGATTCCAAATCTCGGGTCAAAAAAGTCAATGACTGGAAGCAGCGTTGGGTATACGTGGAGCGGCCACATGAAGTCGCTACATTAGAGAGAATCAGGTCCCAATGGAGGTCTATGAAGAAAGGCAATTTACTAGCCGTTCAATGGGGTAGAGTGAGGGACCTTGTCAAGCTTAGAAAGGCCAATCCCTCCGATGACAAGATTATAAGGAAAATCAAGAAATTGGTTCTAAGTTAGTGTTTCTGTATGTCGTACATATTTAACCATTTACTATGAAATTGATGTCGAAATAATGTTATTAATCGTTGCCACTCTTTATCATTTATGTAGGGAAAGGAAAGTTTACCTTGGCGCATGATACCGCTAACATCATCCCCTACAAGATCACTCATACCAAGAAGAGGAAGAACACTCCGCCAGTAACTGCAATAGATCCCGCGGAGGCGACATCCTCAAACCCCGTCGTTGCAGCAAACAAGGGGAAGGACGCAAAGGCTGACATCCCGGCCAAGAGGAAAGCCATTGAGGATCCCGAAGGAAAGGCAAAAGCCAAGAAACTCAAGGATCCTTCTCAAACTAAGTCGGACAAGAAGAAGAAGTCTCGCAAAAATCGAGAGTCAGCATCTCAAGATCCTGCAGCTACTGATTCCCAGCTGCAGGTTGTGGGGGATATTCCCATCACTTCTTCATCTCTCCCTTCATCTCCGATAGGTTCGAAAGAAGTCCCATCTCCACCTCATTCGCCATTGTTAGCTCTCACGCAAGGAGGCGAAGGTTCTTCTGCTAAAGTGGACGACATAGTCCTTTTGGACGAAGAGAGATTGGCGGAGCATATTAAAGCCGTTAATCCTAACAAGGATATCGGATTGATTTGGAGAAACAAATTTCCCAAAGGTAATCCGGACGGGTTTGTTGCTCACATCCCTAAACACGGGATGGTGCAGAGGGGGGAAGGATCGTCATTAGATCGGGCCCAATATGCCCGCGAGATTTATCGGGCCACTGCCACCCCTCAACAAAAGGCGAATTTGGCGAAAGACCCGAATGGCGTTTTGGGGTACGTGATGAGTGCTCTGCACGATATAGGCGTCGCAGTGGGTTATTTCAAAGATGCCTATGACGATGGAGTATCTGGGGTGAACTTTGCCAATGTCGACCCCGCCACCCTTCAAAAGGCGCTGCATGAGAGGGATTACTTCTTTAAGCAAGCGTTGGGGTATAAGAAAAAATGCGAGATGGTAGAGGTGGGGGCATCATCGTTAACAAAGCAAGTTGACGCAATGAAGGCCATGAAAAGGGTCGACGAGATGAACATTGCGGCGTGCAAAGCTAAAATATCAGAACTAGAGAGTGAATTACAAGCCAAGGATGCCGATATGATCGGGAAAGATATAGCATTGGCCACCAAGGACGTCGCTTTGGCTGCCAAGGATAGCGAGCTGGCTGCCAGGGATGCTGAAATTACTCGGCTCCGTAAAGAAAGAACGACAAACTTCCTTGGAAGTCGGTCGTTTGGCTGTGCGGCCTCGATAGCGTCAGTGCAATTGCTAAGGTATTCGATATATGATCAATTAAAGGATCTGGGCAAATCGTTTCCCTTCATCCCGGAGGACCTCGGGTATGCTCCTGTGCCGGCGGAGGAAGCCGCAGTAATGTCCTTAGCTGGATATTCTTGGGATCCAGATAGGGACACTCTGTTAGATACGGAGGGCAAGTCTGTTATATTTGAAAGGCTTGCCTTGGCTATTGGTGAAAACATTGGCCTGCCACATGTGTGGAAGGATGTAGAGCCATGGCCTAAGGATGTTCCGCTTCCTCCTCCTGACTCAGACGAGGAGGGGCAAGGAGGCGAAGAGGAAGAAAAGGAAGGAGAGGGAGAAGAAGAGGGAGACCATGTCCAGGATCAAGTTCATCCCCCCGAATCTCTCAATGTCGATCCTTCGACTGTACCGCCTTCTTATTAAGGTATGTTACATGTCTCCAAATATCTATATGTAAAGTACTTGACTTATTTATCTCCTAATCCTCGTGACTTTATGGCAGGGACTGGCATCATCAAGATGATTATTCGCTGGAGTTTATTGTTGTGATAGACCTATTGCCCTCGGGATGTGAGGGCAAATTTATCTTTGAGACAGTTATTTGAATAGTCCCCCGGGATGTGGGGTTTAACAGAAACATGTTGTATGGAAACAGTTCTTTTGTTTTTGTATGTATTTTTGCTTTGATCTCGTTACGTGAATTTTCATGTTATACTGTAATTTGTGTGGTGGCATATCATGTACTCCCGTTTGTATCGGAATATTTCGACATCATATGTGAGTGTATAACCCTTGGGTTATAATATGTGGTGTCTGTCGACATAGGTTTTCGTTGCCTGATTGGCTTTCGTTTTTCTTTTATTATTGTTGCTTTCGCAAAATGAGCAAGTATTTCCCATATCGGGTTGCATACTCTCGTCTTGTCACTGTCGTGACGTGAGTATTCGTCGTCTCAGATGTGACGTCGTGTTGGCTATCACTTTGGAAATAATATCGCTGTCGCGACATAAAATTTTTGACTTTGTCACGTAAACATTCAACTGTGTAAGAAAGTCATGAAGATATATATTGTGCGTTGCTGTGTAAGCTTTCGTTCATTATATCCACAGGACATCAAGAATGTAACCAAGGAATTTCATTAAAACAAACGAGTTTGTATAATCCTCGCGTCATTACATAAAGCAAAACTGTCATCGACTAATCAAAATAACATGAAATAAAGGAAAAGTTCAGAACATGTAAATTACTTAAACATAAAACTTGCGCAGATGGCACGCATTCCATGGTCTTGGCAATATCATGCCTTCACGGTCTTCGAGCTCGTAAGCTCCCTTTCCCCTTACCGCCGTGACGCGATATGGGCCATCCCAATTTGGTTCTAGCTTACCGACATGCTTGCCAGTAGCCTCCACCTTCCGGAGAACTAAATCTCCCTCCTGAAAATGGCGTGGCGCGACATGTCTGTCAAACGCTCTTTTCACCCTTCGTTGATATTCCATGACGCGCACCCTTGCCTTGTCTCTTAACTCCGTGATGAGTTCAAGGTCCGTCTTTCTCTCCTCCACATTTGCCTCGTTAGAATAAGTCGACACCCTTAGTGACGGTTCGATAAGTTCTAAGGGCGTAACAGCTTCCATACCGAAGACCAAAGAATATGGGGTCTGTTGTGTTGCTTCTCGTTGCGTGGTACGATATGCCCACAGTATCTCGTCTAACATGTTGGGCCAATTCTTCCTATTTTCCTGGACTTTCCTCTTCAACCCTTCTAGTATTGTCCTGTTTGTTACCTCCGCCAGGCCGTTGCTAGCGGGGTGGCTGACTGAGGTAAAGTTATTCCGTATTCCCAATCGTTCCAAGAAGGCAATAGTGGTAGCGGCATTGAATTGGGTTCCGTTGTCTGATATGAGTGCATGAGGAATCCCAAATCGGCATATGATATTACGCCATATAAACTTCTCGGCTGCTTTCGCTGTGATGTTGGCCAATGGTTCAGCCTCTACCCATTTTGTAAAGTATTCGACGGCAACAATGATCCATCGACGCTGATGTACTGCCTTAGGGAACGGGCCTACAATGTCGATTCCCCAAAGGTCGAAGGGCCAGGCTCCGGATATCGAGATCTGATGATAAGGCGGGATGTTGTTTAATTTGCTGTGGAATTGGCATTTCTCACATTTCTTGACGAGATCAACAGCATCCTGTTGCATCGTGGGCCAATAGAATCCCGCCCTTAGGATGCGCTTGGCCAGCGTCTTGGCACCCTGATGGCTGCCGCATATCCCTTCATGAACTTCGTTTAGCATTCGTTGGGCGACGTCTTCCCGCACACACTTGAGCCATGGGCGGAGGTATCCCCTCTTGTATAGCTGGCCATTAAAGATGGAGAATAGCGGTGCTATCTTCTTAATACGCCGTGCTCCGAGCTGGTCGTTTGGTAAAGTTGAGGAGTTCAGGTAGTTCCACATGTTTGAAAACCAGGTATCTTCCACTTCGTCTATGGCCATCATCTCGGTAGTGGTACTGTCAATGCTGGACTCGAGGACATCCATCACTATCACTGGCTGGTCTTTATCGAGATTGCCCGCAGCGCCAAGTTTAGACAAGGCGTCGTCCTGGCAATTTTTGTTGCGGGATACATGTTGGATGTCGACCTTCCAGAATTGTTCTTTCAACAGACGAATCTGGTCGTGATACCTTTTCAGGGTATCATCCATCACGCGGCATTCCTCGTTGATTTGTCTGACAGCCAGTTCTGAATCGCTATATAGAGAAATTTCTTGAGCTCCAACTCCCTTAGCTAACTTCAGTCCCGCGATCATGGCTTCATATTCAGCGGCATTATTAGTAACAGTGAATTGGAAATGAAGGGCGTAGTTAAGTGTTTCTCCCTGTGGTCCCACCAAAGACACACCAGCGCCCGCTCCTTGCAGCGAGGATGCGCCATCGACATGTAATGTCCACTTCCCTTCGGTTGCCATAGGAACGCCTGAGTATTCCGCTATGAAATCGGCAAATATTTGGGACTTCTGAGCGCTTTGTGGGTGGAAGGTGATGTCAAATTCGGATATCTCCAGGGCCCATGATAGTAATCGTCCCGAAGAGTCGAAGTTCGCGAATGCCTTCTTCAAGGGAACTCTGGTGTATACTTTGATGGGGTGAGATTGAAAGTAAGGCCTGAGTTTGCGTGTAGCCATTACCAAAGCGTAGGCTGCTTTTTCAATCTGGGTATATCGTGTTTCGGCATCTCGGAGCACATGGGAGACGAAGTATATTGGTTTTTGCTCCCGTCCTTCTTCCTTCACCAATGCCGCACTGATCGCATGTCCCGTGGTGGCCAAGTATATGACCAAGGTGTCTCCTGTTGTTGGTCTGCTGAGACAAGGGGGGTTAGCTAGATACTCTTTAATTTTTTCGAACGCCATCGCGCATTCCTCCGTCCATTCGAAACGTGCTGACTTGCGCATTGCTTTGAAGAAGGGAAAGCACACATCTCCCGATCGCGCAATGAATCTGTTTAACGCTGCAAGCCGCCCCGTCAGAGATTGTAGTTCCTTTAAGTTCTTGGGCGGCTTCATGTCGAGTATAGCCTGGGACTTGGATGGGTGAATTTCTATGCCTCTCATGGATACCATGAACCCAAGGAATTTTCCTCCTGTTAATCAAAAGAAGCTCTTTTTTGGATTTAGCTTCATGTCGGCCCTGTTGAGAGTGGCAAAGGTCTCTTTCAAGTCTTCGACATGTTCCGTGTCGGTCATGCTTTTGACTAACAGGTCATTGACATATGCCTCAACATTTCTGCCGATCTGTTCTTGGAAGACTTTGTTGACCATCCGTTGGAATGTTGCCCCTGCGTTTTTTAATCCGAAAGGCATCATGCGGTAGCAGTATAGTCCGGAGTGAGTTGTGAATGCTGTCTTTTCTTCGTCATCCGGGTACATTCTGATTTGATTGTATCCTGAGAAGGCGTCCATGAAGCTGAGAAACGCATGTCCTGAAGTAGAATCTACTAACTGATCAATTTTCGGGAGTGGGAAGGGATCCATGGGACATGCTTTGTTAAGATCTGTGTAGTCGATACACATTCGCCAATCGCCATTGGATTTTTTTACCAGGACAGGGTTCGCCATCCATTCAGGGCATTCAACATGTCGTATGAACCCTGCTGCCAGTAATTTCATTACTTCTTTGGTTACGGCCTGTTGTCTTTCTTCACCCATGTTTCTCTTCTTTTGGCGAATGGGCTTCGCCCCCAGCTTGACATGGAGCTTGTGTTCAGCTAGAGCTCTCGGGATGCCTGGCATGTCGGCTGCCGTCCAGGCGAACACGGATTGATGTTCCCGTAAGAAATTAATCAATTCATCCCTTGCTCTCCCCTGGATGGCTTTTCCAATATTCAGGGTTTTTCCATCACCTAAGTCAATCTGTTCGACCTCGTCTGTAGGTTCTAATTCTGTTTTTGATGCAGCTTTGTCTGTGGGGTCGAGAACGAGAGGGGTGTTTGGTGGCATAAAATCTGAGCTCGACTTCATTCGTGATGTCGCAAGCCGTGGTTTATTCTCTTCGTTTTCCACACTGTGTACCGCGCCATCATGGCCTTGGAGTGAAGTCAGGTAACATTCTCGTGCGGTTTTCTGTTGTCCACACTCCTCCCCCACTCCATGTTCAGTGTGGAATTTAATCTTTAGGCACGGGGATGAGATTACAGCGCCAATCTTATTGAGCGTCCGTCTGCCAAGGATTGCATTGTAACCAGAAGGTGCGTTAACCACTAGGAAGTCCACCATGACCTCTGTTGTTTTTGGTAGGGTGCCAAATGTTACTTTAAGTCGTATGATGCCGTGAGGTCGGAGGGTGTCACCTGTGAAACCCACCAATGGCGATGTGATTTGCTGTAATTGGTCTTCATTCATACCCATTTTTCGAAATGCCGACGAGTACAGTATGTCGGCCGAACTGCCTGTATCCACGAGTACCCTTCTGACCTTATGTTGGCTGATTTTTAAGGTGAGGACAACGGGGTCATCGTGCGGTCCCGTGATGTCGGCTTGGTCCTTTTCCGAGAAGGATATGACTTCACCTGTCCTGGGTCGCTTCTTGCTTGATGATCCTTCTACGTTCAAGACAGTGGGGTACGCCTTAGTCCCTTTTCTTATCGACATTGTCATGTCGCTGATCCCTCCACTTATCACGTGTATCACAGGGCTTGCTTGCCTGTCGTCTTGCGGAATCTCGGTTCTCTCGGGATCCCGCGTAGGAGGGTCCTGTTGTTTTTCTCTGTTGGGGTTCCTTTTGTAAGGAATGTCCCTTTTAAAATCCCGGCTGCGTCCGTTATATTGCCACTTCCACTTTTCATAGAATTCGGGCTTGATGTAATCTGTCAACTTGCCCTGACGAGCTAGCTTTTCAAGTATATCTTTCAACTGGAGGCATTCACCTGTTGAATGTCCTTCAAAGCCGTGAAATAGGCATTTTTTGTTTGGGTCCTTTACTTCGAAAATATCCTTTCGTAGGGGTGTTGGTAAGTCGAACACATCTTTCACTATTTGATACATCTCGTACCTGGGTTTAGTGAAAGGTGCATACCGGTCGAACCAAGGCCTGTATTCTTCCTTCCCATCCCGGTTTGTCCCGGAATACTGCGGACGACTTGTCCTGCGGGATGAGTTTTTACCCTTGGGCTGGCTTGGTTTGGGTTGCCAGGACTCCTCATTCGTTCGTGGTGACCGGGATCTCGGCCTCTTCGGACTTCTGTTGTCGTCCTCTGCCCTGATGTATCCTTCTGCGAACGCCACAAATTCTCGCAGAGTGGACATCTTCTTCATATGTGCCTCGTACCGCAATGTCCCGGGGCCGCCTTTCCTGAGTCCTCTTTTTATGGCCGCCAAGGCGAACTCTTCTTTTAGGTCCGGAATTTTTCGTGATGCATCAATGAACCTGTTCACGAAAGTTCCTGTTCTCTCCTGAGGACCCTGCACGATGTCGAGGAGTGTCTCGCAAGTGGCGGGTGGTGGTTTAATGAATGTGTATCGCTCCAAGAAAACCTTGGCGAGGTCGGAAAACCTCGTGACGGATCCTCTGGGTAACGCCATGTACCAGTCCCACGCCTCACCTGTTAGGCAAGTAGTGAATATACGACACTTGATGGCGTCAGATGCTCCCAGTAGACGAAGGCGCTCCTGAAATCTATAAATGAAATTGTGCGGGTCCTGGTGATCTCCGCTTCCCCTGAAATTAGGTAAAGCATTGGGGTAGCGGAAATCTGCCATGGGAGTCTGGTAAATATCGGATGACAGAGGACCATCTTCCACACCCAGCGGTCTGGTCCTAGCATCCGTCCCCTTGGTCATCATTTCTGTTATTCGTGCTTGGATCAGTTCTTCAACGCGGGCTAAGCTGACCCCCTTGTGGGGACTGGGAGAATCTTTCCGGCGCCTTCGCTCGCGGTGATGGCTGCGCCCTCTTTGCTCATGTCGGTCATCGTCTCGTTCGCGTCGAGAGCGTGTCCGGTCTCGACGGGATCCCTTCTCTCTCGGGCGGTTTTGTATGGAGGCATCGTCTGCGGGATCTACTGGGTCAGCATTGTCTCCTTCGGGACGTCGCAACCCGCTCGGTTGTCCTATGGCCTGGCTTTCACCTTGTCCTTCTGCGGGATGTGCCTCCATGCGATTCGCCAGATTTGGTTGACTTCCCCCAGGTCCTTCGAGATTTTTCCTCGGTTCGTTGGGGGTGTCGGTTTCTCCAGTGCATGCGGTCCGTACTTCGACCAGGTCGGGATCTAGGTTCCTCGGCCGGATGGCCTGGCCCCTCCCTGCCGGACGGTCCTGGGCAGGTGGTCCTCTTGGCGCCACGGTAGTAGGGATTATCGGCGACCCCATAGGGGGTCGACTAGTTCCCAAGGGTCTCTGAGGGGCCGATATCGGTGGTATGAAAGGCACGGGGGTTGACTTGTAGTAAAACCCGAGGGCCCCTGGGGTGTATGGCCCAGCAGGGGTATTGTAGGCCAAGGAGGGTCCCATGGGGGAATAAGGAGAGTAAGGGTACGGCCCTCCAAAATAATACGAGATGAATTGCGGCTGCGGGGCCATGGTCGACATGGGGGTTCTCCCGATACCTGATGTCGGCGGTATTATTACGGGAGTAGATCTCAGCAAGGTGGTTGAGTTTAACAAGGGTACAGAAGGGCGGGGCGATATGCTAGCGTTTACCGTTGTGACCCCTGGTGGTGCAACGGTGGTTGTCGACATTGTCCTTCCTAGAGTCCTTGTGGGGTCGTTGATTTGTTCCAACACGGAGTTGTGTGGGAGGTCACCCGGGAGGATGATCTCGACTCCCGGCGGCGAAGTATTGTTTGTTCGTGACAAATCCATCTAGTTCGGTAGTCTCTAAGCCTGGAGGCCCCACAGTGGTTGATACGGGCTATCTCGAGTGGGTAGCTCGTATGTCGAAAGTAGACGGGTTGACCTGAATCTCGCCTTATCTCAGTCGATAAGTCGAGACGGAGATGGATTGGCCTGCTGCGAGACGCAAACCGACTTGGTGCAAGAATTGGAAGGAGGAAGTGAGATATTATATTCTTCCCTATCGATATCTCTCTTAGCGTAGTTCTTGTTGGTGGGCAAATTCGATCCCCTTCGCAGGAAATCTGAGGCTTTTTATACTCTGATCTCTAACCGTCCCTCCACGGTTCTGTCGGAGAACGTGGGAGTGGTTATGGGGATCGTGTAACAGTTATCCCGTGCGTGTGGCGGTTATCCCGCATATGTTGGGCCATGTCGGCGTATGCATAATGGATTTCGGCTTGATGTTTAATTGGGCTTTTCTTTTATATTCTGGGTTGGCCTGTTAATTGCAAGGTCCAAATCCCAGATGTTATTTAAGCCTGTTTGTAATATAGGGCCTGTGTAACATGGCCCTATCAAGGTCAGTTCGTCAGAGCATGCAAACTCACCTCACAGTGATGATAAAATTGATGAAGAAACAAAGGATCTTCTGATTTCTCAACAAACCAGGTATGGTTTTTTCGCATCAAGAGACGAGTAAATATGACAAGTAGTTGTTGTGCATTATTATTATTTTCGTTAATTTGTACTTCCATCAGTTGCTTGACATATTATCAGGTCTTTAGTGCGAATTATACACTTGTCACTGACAATTTATATCCATTTCTGTGTCAGCATTATTCTGCCATTACATCGTGGGACACTGACACAAAACATTATTCATTATAACAATGAGGGGGGATTATAGGAGGAAAGCAAATGACTAGTAAACTTTGTGACTTCTTTGATTCTCTGGGTTGAAAGAGAATTAAAAGTTAAATCACTATGTATAGTTTTTATAGGCTTGCTAGAAGTATACATATGAAAAATTCAGATCATGTATCTATTACATTAAAACATACTAGCTAACCAGCTATTGGATTAGTTCTGCTATCCTCATTTCCTATCAACTATCACCAACTACATCAGATAATGCCCGAAGGTTCTGTTAACATAGCTGCTTATGATCTGCTGAGTGCTGACATAACCCGTAAAAATAAACTAGATTAAAAATTCTGATCATGATATCGTGTTGGCATTTGTTGGGAAAGTGTCAGTGTCACTTTCAGCAGGTGCTATGACAACAGCATCACCAACTTGGTCGTCCTCTTGGTTCATAGTAGGTAAGGCTTCAATATCAATTATCTCATCAGTGTTCGGTTCAACTCTCATTGCATTAATCTTCTTTGGCCATTTTTTACGGAGTGACATGGCTGCAAATATTAGTAAACAGATAGTGGAAACAACTCCTGTGATGAGAAAAAGGCCCCAGAAGCTGAGAAAGTTCAGGCTGTTTGACTCCACAGTGATACTACCACTGTTCTGGCAGTTTGAGTCTCCAATCCATTTCTTCTCAATTTGGAGTATGTCATTGCCACCCGTTATGTTGAGGATTGCTCTTGAAATGTCGGGGACTAGTGGAGAGCCCTTGGGAAAAGCCTGTCCATAAATTGGAGATCGGAAAGGTAAATATGGTATCCATACTTTAAAGATTAATGAACAAAGTGAACATGAAAAGAATGTCCTTTGTTTTAGTTCTTCCCTAGTGGTACATAAGATTATGGTGTTGAATAATACCAACTCTTGGTTTTAATCTTCTGAGACACAATAACATGCTTATTAACTATCAAGGATTCTTTCATTAATTAACTACAGGTTGTTGTTGTCATTTTGGGAAGAACTTTTTGTATTTGTAAGCATGTTGATGCAATTAGTGTCTGGCATATTAATATGAATAATTAATGTTAAACTTACAAATCCAAACCCTGCTGTCTTGTAAATCGGTCCAACCATAGTATATGACTTGCAATTTTTGGCTAGGAACAATTTGATGTAGGGTATTTCATGGACGATTGCAGCAACTCCACCATTTGCACTTCCTCTGTTAAGGGCCTCTGCAAATTGCTCGGGGTAGTAGTAACCTCTCATCTTTGATCTGTCAAAATTGAGCTCCTGAAGCAAGCCCTCCACAAAGGAACCACTTTTATATCCAACATATTCACCATTCCTTTGGATATCATAGATGTCAGTTACTGTTGGTTGAAGCTGTTGTACCGTTAGCATGGAGGTTAGACTAGCAGTATAACTCGATGCCAAGACAAGGAGAACGAAGAACCATATTATAACAACTATCTTGGATAGGCTGCTCTTGAGCTTCTCTTCTGCAATTTAATTGCAAAATTAGTAGTTTGTTAAGTAATTACAGATCTACTGATTATGGTAGCCAATAGATTCAACAGTTCTTTTCAGATTAAACAAAATCTGTAGGTATTTTTTAGGCATTTTCCTAGTTAAAAAAAACTTTTACTTACGATATGCAAACAGTGATAGATGCACAATAGTTCCAAGATATCCTGAAAATGAACCCTTGAGGGAAGACCTAATATTTGGCTCCAGTATCAATATGGCGAAACCTGTGTAGATAAAAAACGCAAAGCATCCTAGCCATAGATTAGCAGTTAATGGCTTTAAGAAAATGAAAGTACTTTTCTTTATGGCATCCCTAACTGGCACAATCATTGCTATTCCTGAGTCAGTGTATGGCACTGAGAAGTCAGCATAACGTGTTCGGTTGTACCTTATTGTAATGTCCCCTATAACTATGTCGTATTTCTGCAAGAGGAAGCAATTTCTTTAGTCAAAAGATAATTTTGTGTTTTAAAGCATTGTTCATAGATCAAAGAAGTTAGAAAAGTTAAAAAATGAAGGCTAACTTTTATTATTGCAAGTATATAAATGACTCCTACAAAAATAATGAATGATAGGGCACAGACATGTATCATTGCTTGATTAAAAATTGTTGGCTAATTGTAATTATAGTAGGTATATGAAAAATAGTGCCTCAAATTATATGCATGATGGTGGAGTAGAAATACAGTTGAAATTTAACAGTGTCTAGAACAAATTTTACTTAACAAATGGATTTACGCTTATCCACAAAGGTGTGAAGTCCTTTAGCAAAAACCTCAACCATATTTAACTATAATTTAATAACAGTTATTGTTAGATTACTAATTATATTATTTGTGAAAAAAAAAAATTTATCTATATCCAGTGTTGTAAAATGCGGTCCATGCGGCCGCATATGCGTATGCAGTCCGGTTCCGCATAAAATTTTCCATGCAGTCTCAAATATGCGGTTCCGCATATGCGGCCGCATATTAGTCCGCATATATCTTACCGCATATAATCCAAGCGGCCGCATTAACCCGCATGTGGATGCAAATTTCCGCATAGACCTAAAATCACAAATTATCACTCCTCCTCTCTCTGTCTCTCTCATTCAGACCTAAAAGGCGCCTCTCCTCCCGATCGCTCTTCCTCCAAAATAGATCGCCTCTCTCCTCCTGTTCTCCGGCGCCTCTCCTCCCGTGCCTCTCAAGCCGTCGCCTCCTCTCCACTCTCCAAAATAGATCGCGCTCCTCTCCACTGTCTGCCGTCGCCGTCTCCTCCAGCGTCTCTCTCCTCCGGTGCCACTGTCTCCATCGTCGCCACTGTCTCCAGCGCCTCTCAAGCGGCTCCTCTCCACTGTCCACCGTCGCCACTCTCCTCCTAGTGCATCACTGTCTCTTCTCCAGGTATTTCACCCGTTCATAATGGTTTAGCTGTCACTAATTTTGTGATTATTTGATTTAGCAATTGTTTGATTGTCACTAATTATGTCACCGACTCACTGTATTGAATTGGTTTCATCTTTCTTCCCTTTTAATTTGCATTCTCTGACTCACTATTAATTTTCATTCCTTTTTAATTTGTGAAAAGAGTAATCCCTTTTAATTTGTTTGATTATCACTCCCTTTTAATTTGCATTCCCTTTTAATTGGTTTGATTGTCACTAATTATGTCACCGACTCACTGTCACCGACTCACCGACTCACTGTATTGTATTTTAAGAGTTTTTTTATCAACATAAATAAAAAGTTAGTGAATGTTATATGGCAGGTGGAATTGTTAAGTTAGTCTTTTATCTGAAGTTGTAACCTTCCAAAGTAATTGTTCTCATTAAGTCATTATAGTGGCAGTTAGCCTTATTATAGTTTTTGGGCGAATTTGGTACAATATGGGTATATCTTGGCAGTTAGCCTCATTATTTCTTTTAGATTAATGCTCTAGTAACCTTTTAATTATTTGTAAGTTAAGGATTTCATTGAATCTGAATTACGAATCGACCATAATTTATTTTATCATGCAATTTTGTTTTAATAGGATCATGTCCAGTTCTGGTTCTCATGCAATGTCGACTTCAGATTCTATAACTTCAGAGTTGTATAGGCCGTTAAACTCAAATGATCCCGGCTGGAAGTATGGGAGATTGATGAATAAGAATGACACAAATACAATCAAGTGTTTGTTGTGCAATTCAGTAAACACGGGAGGAATAACTAGGTTGAAGTTTCATCTTGCGGGGATCAAAGGTAACGTACGAAAATGCACTAAAGCTAATACGGAAGTGCAAACAGAAATAAGAGAGTATTTGGAGACATTAAAAAAGAGACAAGAACAGAGAAAAAGGGCAAAAGAGGATATAATAGCAGATGTTGATATAGATGGTGATGGTGATGGTGATGGTTCTGATTCAGAAGAGTTGGAGATAGAGAGGAAACGGTTACGGCTGAAGAAGCCGGTGAATGTGCGGAAAGACAAAGGACTTTGGAAGCAACAAGTCATTAAGAATGCCTATGGTAAGGAGCAACGGGATAAAGTCAATGACTTTTTAGCTTTCTGGGCTTACAAGCGTGGGATTTCATTCAATTCACTTGTTGACCCGGCATTTCTTCGTTTTTGCGAAGCGGTAGGTCAATTTGGAGCAGGATACAAACCTCCCACCCGTTATGAGTACCGTGTGCCACTATTGCAGAGGCAAGTTTCAAAAACCGTCGATAGTTTGCAGGTTCATAAAGAAGCTTGGGCAAAAACTAGTTGCACCTTAATGACAGATGCATGGACTGATCGAAGAGGTAGGAGTCTAATGAACATTTGTGTTAATAGTGAGAAAGGAACTGTTTTTTTGAAAGCCATTGATGCATCTTCAGAATCTCACACGGCAGATTATATACTGAAATTTGTGGAAAGTGGAGTAAAAGAAGTTGGAGAGGAGAATGTGCTTCAAGTTGTGACAGATAATGCCGCAGCAAATATGAAAGCTGCTGAATTATTTATGTTAAAATACCAACGAATTTATTGGACGTCATGTGCAGCACATTCCATTGATTTGATGTTGGAGAGCATCTCAAAGCAGAAGGAGATAAGTGATGCGGTAAGACAAGCTAAAGAGGTCACCAACTTTATCTACAATCATCATCAGGTGCTCTCTTTGATGCGTACACATACTGATAATAAAGATATTGTGCGACCCGGAGCTACAAGGTTTGCTACTTCCTTTCTTACCTTAGATAGCATTTTTGAAAAGAAGTTACAGTTGCGACGGTTTTTCCTTTCTGATGAATATGCTTCATTAATCGAAGCTTCTAAGAGAAAGAAAAAGAAGTTTGCTGACAAGGCAAGAAGGATGTCAGATATTATTGTTTCCAATAATTTCTGGAAATCAGTGGCATTAGCAACCAAAGTTTTCTTGCCATTAGTGCTTCTTCTTCGTATTATGGATGGAGAGGAGAAACAACCTATGGGATTTGTTTACGGAGGTTTGAAAGATGCAATAAAGGAGATAAAGGCGGTTTTTAAATATAATGAAGATGTGTTCGAGCCTTATGTAAAGGCAATTGTTGACGGAATGAAGGGTAGGCTTGATAAGGAGCTCCATAAGGTAGCGTACTACCTCAATCTCTATTATTTTTATAGGGATTTCGAAGAGATTAGAACAGACCCTTCTATTATGGATGCCATTTCTAATTGTGTTGTGCGGTATTATCCGAATGCGAAGATTCAAGATATTGTCATGACTGTTGAAATGCGCAATTTTCAATTAGAAAATGGACAATTTGGAAAACCTCTTGCAAAGAGACAGAGAGAAACTAATGACTCCAATTTCAATCCAGGTTTGTATTTATATTTTTTTCCTGACCTTTGTAATAGAAATCTGTCATTTTACTAATTTTGCTGGTACAAGGGCTGTGGGTACAAGGGCTGCTGGTACAATTTTACTATTGACATTTCTAATTTGAGATGTAGTATAAGGGCTGCTGGTACAATTTTTTATATGGCTGGTATGGTTATTAATTTATTATAGTACAATAAGGCTGCTGGTTTCTAATTTGTTATTATATTGACAGCTCATTGGTGGTCTATGTATGGTTCAGAAGCTCCTTATCTACAAGCAATAGCTATCAAAATTCTTAGTTTGACATGCAGTTCTTCTGGATGCGAAAGGAATTGGAGTACATTTGAATGGGTGCTATTCTTTTTCTCTATTAGAATTTAGAAAGTTAGAAAAAAAAATCTTTAATGTCATAATTATTTATTATTTTTTGTAGACATATTAATTAATTTTTCTTAATTTGTACAGACTCATTCAAAGAAGAGGGGCAAGTTAGAAGTGCAACGGCTTAATGACATTGTCTTTGTTCAATTCAATGCACGCATAAAAGATCGAGAGATCTCTAGAAAATCTGATCCAATGTGTGCAATAGAAGAAGAGCATGAAGAGAATGTGAGGGATTGGACAGGAGGCCGAGCTTTAGATTTGCCCGAAGAAATTTGTTCAGCTTCAAGTGTAGCCTCTTCCTCTGCACTTATGGCAGGAAACATAAACGAGGCAAGCATTGATGACATAGATGGTGCTGCTGACGACGACGACGACGATGATGAATCTAATTTATGTGTAAGTGTGTAACAGACTAACAGTGGAGGAAGATGAGTAATTGGTATTTTAACTTGTCCGATTTATGTTTATTTGTATTGTTGCTTGTTGTGTGTTGCACTGTTGCTTGTTGCTTGTTTTCTTGCTGCCTTTTATGTATTTTTTAAGTTTGAACTTGTGTTGTCAATTTGTCATGGACTTTCTGATATGTTATGTTGTTACTTGATGTTTGTGTTGTACTGTTGTAGTTGGTTAATAGATTTAGATTATTAATTTGATAATTTAGTTGTATTTTAAATTGAATTTATACTCAAATTTATGTTGAGATTTATGTGCAAAGTTTTGTTTGAATGGTTTTAATGGAAATATATTGCATATGTTGAGTAGAAATAAATTAATATATATTTTAAAATCCGCATATATAAATCCGCATGAAAATCCGCATATGCGGCCGCATACCGCATATGCGGTATGCGGTGGCCTTCCGCATGCATGAACAAAACCGCATTTTACAACATTGTCTATATCACAAGGAAATACCATAGAAGGAAAAATCGGAATCGGAATCGGGATCGGACTTTTGGCCGGGGGATCCGAATCGGATGAATCGGTCAAAATCGGCTGAATCGGATCGGAAACTCGGACTTTTTTGCCAGAAGCTCGTTTTATACTATAAAAATAGAAAAAAATTGATAAAAAAATAATTTGTAAAGTTTAGACAAATGATTACAATTAAATAATCCACTAATACAATATAATACAAGCATTACAACTAAAAACACTCTCTTTCACTGCCAGAAACTATGTCGTGCTGGCTGGATCATTTCATCATCGTCTGTGTTATCATAAAAAGGGTGGTATTGTTGTCCAGAATAAAAAAAAGAAGACATTTTTTGAAAAAGAAATGTAGGGGTCATGCCCCCAGATTCCATTAATCAGACACCTTAATGTTGAAAAAGAAGACATTGTAGACTCAAATAAAGGATTGTTAACATCTTCATATCCATATAAAAATACACATTAATGTTGATACGCCTATTATATATATATTTTTATTATTTTAATTATATTATTAAAACACATGTATACATTAACAATAATTTTGGAGTTCAAATATACAGTAAATATCAAAAATTGTAAATGCAATTTATCCTAGGTCGTCTTCATTCCTTGTTGAAAGAATGCCAAAGCCAAGAAAGAAGTTTGAGAGAGGATGAAAGTGATTCGGGTGCTGCCCCTTCCCCATTCTGCGGAGTTGGTTGATAGAGCTTTTATGATAGAAAGAGATGGCGAAGAGAGGGTCTTACTTAGCAGCCTGTTTTAGCTTGACAGTAGGAAGAGTCTAGGCCACAATAGACTAAGTATACATTAAATATAATAGCTACCATCTTTGAACAACAAATGAAAAGTTGTGTAGTGGTCAAGAGTCATGGTGTACGAACCACAGGTGCTGGGTTCGAATCCCACTGGGCCAAATAAAAATTGATTTTTACCGTTCCGGACAAAACTTACAGAAATTTCACCGTTCCGGCCGAAATTTGAATGAAATTAGACCGTTCTGGCCGAAATTTAACTGAAATTAGACTGTTCCTGCCGAAATTTGACTGAAATTGGACTGTTCAGGCCGAAATTTGACTGGAACAACACATACCGTGTAAATCGGACTGAAATCGGATCGGCTCCGGCCGATTCCGGTCCGGAACGGACGATTCCGCGCCGGAACGGCCGATTTTGCAATCTATGGGAAATACATACCCCAACATAAACTTGATAGACCAAATCATTGTAGGTGATTGAGCTTTCCCCAGCTGTACCTCCGAAATTTTCATACTCGAATGGGACTGCATAAGGCAATCGCTTTACGGCTGCTTCAAACACATCAACTGAGTACCCGCTTGCTCTTGTTGCATTTGTCTGAGGCTCTATCTCCACCTTCATGAACTGGGGATTTCGACCCATTTTAACTCCAACACGTAATTTTGTCCCACTGACTGGGATTTTCCAACCCTTCGGCACAACAATTGTTTCCCCTGGCCAGATAACAGGATTCAAATCTCCAGGTGATGTTGAATAATAACTCTCCTTCTTGGTTTTATCTAATTCCCTTGATAATCCTTGTTCCTCTCTCCAGTATCCAACTTCTCTTATTCCCCTTCCAACAATGTTAATTATTTCAAATGAAGAATACCGCAACTGTTGGTTGACTAATTCAAAGTTGCCACTCAATCCTCGAAACTTGATCTTGGTTATCGCCTCGAGAAGTCGTGGTCCATTGGAAAAAACATCCAGTGGCGGAGCAGCTGTGGAGTTGTCAATTTCAGTATTTTGAGCCCCTACTTTTTCTGCTGCCATTGCTACTGCGTAGATGGTATCATAAGCCCTTAATGCATAGATGCTAGGGTTATTAGACATTTCTTGGGGATTGTCTTCATGGAATCTCCTTTTCCATCTTGTTGTGAAGTTATTCAACTCAGTTTTTGGTACATATAGCCGTACACCTAGAGCCCCCTTCATTGCACGGGTAACACTTTCATTTAATGAATCAACCATGTTTGTCACTCCATCTGTCATAATCCATACATACCCTTCACCCATCATACCTATTTCTTTAGCCTTCAAAAATAGCTTAGAGCCCAAGGAAGGTGACATGTGTACAACAAAAACCATTGTTTCCATGGTCTGCAACTTGTAGAGTTCTTGCTTAATTTGTGCATCTGTTGACAATTTTGATATAAAGCTATGGTAAGGGATTCGCACATTGATCTCTTCAAGGGCATCAGCAAGGAAGGGGAGAATGCCCCGTCCAAAATGAGTATCCTCGTAGATTGGAACTACCTCTGGCCATCCATAGGCTTTGATGAGAGAGGTAATGGTTTTTACCTGAGCTGCATCATTTATGGTTGTCCGAATAAAGTAGGGCAAATGTATGGTGGAAAGAGTGGGGCTCGTAGCTGAGAATGAAATTACTGGCACATGACTCGTGTTGCCGATTTCAGAGACAATAACAGCTTGTGAGGACTGTTGTGGTCCAATGATGACTTCTGTCGTCTTGTTCTGTAGCAAGTCTAGTGCTGCAAGAAGATTAAAGAATTTTAAATGCTAATTTTGTAGGGAGTTGAAAATAAAAGAAGTTTAAAGAGATCTACTTTAGTTTTGTTCATAAAGAAGTGTGAACTTTTATGGTGGGATTTGGTCTATTGCTGTTTTTTTTTTTCTGCTGAAAACCTTTGCAAAGTTTGCGAAGTTGTGAGGGAGAATCGAACTCTCGACCTTTGAGTAACCAATAGTCTTAAAGAATTTTTTCTACCCAACTGTATTACCCCCCCCCCCCCCCCCCCCACACCCTCTTTCTCAAGGTCTATTGCAGAAAAAAGTTTACTACTTCGCACATTCAATAAAAATATTTGTACATTTATTTAAGTTGATCACTCACCTGCTAATGTAGCCTTGAGATTGCCCTTTTTGGAATCTCTGGTATAGAGCACAAGTCTGGTACTATAATTCGAATGTAGTGTGTAGAAATCTTCCAAAGCCATTGTAATGCTGGTTCGAGCCATTTTACCGAGTAGGGTGTCCAAATCGAGTATAACTCCGGTTGGCATCTGTTTGTTTGAATTTTGAGCTGTCGTAACAACTGAAAATAAGATAAAATGGAGGAGAAAAATTAGTGAATTTGGTATCTCCATTTTTAATACATACTACAATCTTCTCTGTCGCTCTATTTGTAGGCTGCATGCACTTGTATTATTAATTATAACTTCATGAGTTTACTATGACAAAGTCAAGAAAGGACATGTAGCAAACGTATATAAACAGAAAAATTATATTTATGTTGGGATAGTTGTTAAAGAAAAAAAAAATACAATATTATCATTAAAGAATGGTGATGATTGCAAATAAAATTAAAAGTCGTTGACTATCCAATGAAGATATTTGGAGCAAAAATTTGTCAAATTGAATGGGTAAGTGCATGGAAAGATCCTCAGGTCAGTGCTCACTGATAACTAAACTAATAATTCATTGGGGGAGGTAATTGTAGGTTATTTCCCTTGGAATTATAAACTGTATAGTTAATTAATTTATACTCTCCGCTCTCACATTATTTTGGAGAACCTGGCAGGGGGCTGACAAGAGGTTTATTAAAACAATCAAGAGGCAATTATACATGAAGTACCACAAGACAAGAATTTAAATGTCAACACAACAAGCAGGGCCTAAAAATTAAAAATCTTAACAGCATTTGGGTGAGTAAATTAATGGGATGATATTACATTGCTTCCATATAATTCAAGATGCACATACGAACACTGGTGTCCTCTCCACCCTCCTCCTTGCCTTTCTATCTTGCTCTCTGTCGTTGCTTGTTAAATGGTTTTGTGATGTTTGCACAACAGATTTTGCAAGTCTCACCAACAGATGTATCATGTGCAAGGTGCAATCAGAATCGGTCATCCACTTATTCAATGAATGCATGCAGGTCAAGATATTGTACAGATTAATAGAGCTCAGGATGAAGGTCAAAATACCATGAGGATTATCCAATGAAGATGAAAATACTGTAGCAAACCTAAAAGAACTCAGATTCAGTAGAAAAGAACGATCCATCTTGCTAATCACTCAATTTGTTATATGGAGAGAATGCTGCACTAGAACTTTTAGAGAAGAAAAATGCAATTTCCTTCAATTAGCTGAATAGGCTGAAGCACAATGGAGATACAATTCATTAACAAACGCTTAAGAAGGAAAAATGATTATACCAATAATTTAATTTCATTGTTTTCTTGATTTCTATTTTCTTTCGTTTTTATTTTTATTGTCATCTTTATTTATTTTATTTTTTTTTATGCTCAAATGTATTGAGCAGAATTGTTTTTCTATTATTTATTTACAAAACCTTTGTAACCTTAAAATGATTAATGAAATAAGAGCTTGACCCTTTTTATTTTGTCAAAAAAAAATATACAATAAGAAGAAGAACAAAAATACAATATTCTCATTTTTCAATAGTTATATAAGAGATATTTCTGGAAATATATGAGTCCCAAACAATGAAAATCACTTTACAAAATGCCAACAACAACAATAAATGGTGAGCTAGCTAGGTTGTTGGTTCAAGTACACTCTTCTCAGTATGTGGAGGAGAAACATTAGTTGCATTTTGTGGGTCCATTTTTACGCATAGTGTACACTCTTCTCTGTATGTGGTCTCTATTAATAGGCTGCACATATATTATAACTTCATTTGTTTACTTCGACAAAGTCAAGCAAGGAAAAGGTCGATCTGAACTTGAGGTAATTGCTGCCTAGTAAGGCACAGACCTTGCTGCTTTTAAGTTGGGATACATAGTCATCGAGATTGGAGTAGGTCCAATGGGCATCGGACCTACTTTTAGGTCCAATTAGCTCTAACATTGTAGGATTAGCATTAAAATTTGTGCACACGGAAATTGAAACAGACTTACACGGATTTTAATATAGTTTACATGAATCTTGATGTAGATCGAATGGTCATTACACCCATTGAACTAAAGTAGTTCTGATGGGCATCGGACCTTCTGAATTCATAGTGATCACCTCATCGTGAAAGAAAATATCGTATTGTTGTTGACCAATTCAAACGAAGAATTGTGATGATTTTAAATTAAAATTTGAAGTCGTTGACTCTCCAACAAACATAGGAGGAGCAAAATTTGTTAAATTAAAAATCTATGTTGGACCACACTAAATAAATAAATGGGTAAATGCATGGGAATCAGTGCTCCAAGATGACTAAACTAATTCATTAGGGTGGTAATTGCAGGTTACTTCCCTTTGATTATAATCTGTATAGTTTATACTATCCACTCTCTCACTTTTTTTTTTGGAGAATTTGGCAGGCTGACAAATGGATTAATTCTTAAAATAAATAAAGTGGCATTCTTAATGTAAAGTCTATGTTAAAAAAAAGGAAGGTTTATGAGTTAATTTTAATATATATGTTCATTTGTCAATATATTTTTATCACTCGACTTTATATTATTTTAATTCGAAAATTTATATATTTGACATGTAAACACATCACTAGCCATTTTAAGTCTTTTCGATAGGTTTTGGAACTAAGCTCACCCGCCAAAGGACTTTGTGAGCTTAAGAACACTCTAGTTCTACTCGTATAATTGATACTCAAGTTTCTTTTTAAATAATGTAGTGATTGGTGCTTTTTCTAATTTTGTTGAAAATATCTATATTTGTAAAATTTGTAAAAATATTTATCTTAGCTTAGTCAATGCAAAAATGTTAAATAACTAGTATCATTTTGTGAGCTTATCCCGCCAAATTAATTGGCCTGATAACATGATTTACAAATTGAAAATTGATGATATGATTGTTAGATAGTGTATAACTAAACTTAAGAAACTATTAAGTATTCAAATCATCTTATAATTGTAGAAGTTAATGCTAGATTCTCACCATGCAAATAGATGACAAATATTGGACATATGTATACAAGGGTCATTTATAGTTGATTAATTGATATGTAAAGTCGTCGTTTTCTCTTAAAATATGTATGTTTGATTGCAACTATTCTTTTACTATATTTATCATTCTAATAAAGTATATGTTGCATCGAATGATGCATCATTTTTTCTATTGATATTGTTGACTAAAAAGAAAGATAAATCTGATCGTTCGATTAATATGATATAGCAAAGTTGTGTGGCTCAGCGCCAAAGAAGGAAAAAAAAAGAAAAATTAATGCGTTCGCCGTTTAAAACGGCAGTCTGTCGTTTTGAACTGCAGACCTATCTATTTTGGTTGTGTGATATGTTGAATTGGGTTGTGACTGAAACTGGCACTAATGTTCACAATGTTACTGAGTATCGGTCGTTTATAAACGACCGTTACTAAAAGTCACTTTCAGTATCGGTTATTTAAACGACCGTTCTTGATTGTTGAATCTGTAACGGTAGTTTAACCGTTCCTGATTATTATTACTATCAGTTTCGCCTGGGTTAGTATCGCCTCTTAGCCCGTCCCTGATGTGCATAAACGACCGTCCTTGATATCTGTTTTTCCACTAGTGCATCTCTGAAATTAATTTTGGGGTTTCTATTTAGCCACATCAGCATTAAATTAAAAAGGAGAATTAATTTGAGTCAATCATTTGATCTACATGGAATTTAGAAACAGTTTCATAATATAAAATTTTACTACATAGTTTCTTTTTTAAATAAGAGTTAAACTCACTTACATACCTGAAACTAAATTAGAAACTGCCACATCAGATTACAAACTATAATAGTTTCAGGGATGTAGATGCTCTTACATTTCTTTTTCTTTTTTTAAATAAATAAAAGAAGAAAACTAATCAATGGAGAAAATCAATACGATGCAGTGAGCGTGGGTTGTGAGAGTGTGATGTGCTGTACGTGTGCGGGTTGGTTTATACGATAAGGGAAACGCTGTTAAAACGGCGTTTCATGAGAGGCAGAAATGTTCTTGACGACATTTCTTTTTGGATGCGAAACGCTATTAATGCCAGCGTTTGTATGTGAAACGCTCTCAATGTCAGCATTTGTGATACAAAAAAAAAAAAGCCGGTTAATGTATTTTAGAAGATTAACGGGTGTAGAGCCCATGGGCCGTGCATTTATTGGGCAAGTTGTGTATAGTTCCTAAAGCCCGTTGCGAATTTTTCTCCAAATGGATCTTCCCCAGTTAATACGTTCTGCACAGATCTCAAAGCAAAAATAATAAGCCCCCCCGGAATTCCGCTTCTCTTCGCTCATCTCCGGCTCTTCGCGGCAATGGAAGTTGGGGCTGGAGCGAGGCGCAGATCGCGCTCTCCAATACAGAAATCTCTCTCTATCAAGTAACTCACCTCCTCATTGAGGAAGGGGTGAGCTGAGAGGGGCGCTGCATCAGAGTTCAGCCAGTATAGATAAGGTACTTTGAAGTTATTTGTTTACTGGTATTTTAAATTAGAAGAACCGACTGAATTTAGTTTGATTTCTTCATATGGAATTGCTGGGTATTGAGAAATGCTGAATGTCATATAGTGTTAAGGTCTCAATTGGAACAGTTCAGCTCTGGTACTCCACCAAGTTTTGTTGCTCTAAATGTCATTCTAATGTAAATTTTCTTTAAGAAAAAACTTCTTTTACTTTATGGCACATTCTTATTTGAAAAAAGAGCACTTTGTTGCTCCTAGGAATTGATATATATTTATATTAAACTTATGGAATTATTGCAATTTGGTGTTCTGCAAAAAATTCAGTGATCATAGAAGTTCCCAAAATTGTGATGATAAACAAAAATTAAGCTGTTCAATTAAACTCAGCGTAACCCAATTTAGCCTCCTCATTACTCTCACATGTGCAATTAAGAAATGCTTTCGTACTTGGCCCAGCTAGGGTTTCATTACTCTTTAGATGAGTTCTAGAGCCTACAAAAAGGGGTTCTAACCCAGATATAGGGTCAGTTTGTCAGAGCATGCAAGCTCACCTCACAGTGATTATAAAATTGAAGAAGAAACAGAGGATGCCCTGGTTTCTGAATAACTAGGTATGGTTTCTCGGCATCGAGAGACGAGTAAATAGGACAAGTAGCTGTTTTGCATTGTTGATTTTTTTGTTTTTTGTACTTCCATGAGTTGTTTGACATATTATCAGGTCCTAAGTGCAAATCATACACTTTTCATTGATAATTTATATCCATTTGTGTGTCAGCATTTGTATCTTCAAACAATGTTACAATTTTTTGTTAGGGCTGAATACAAAGGGATCTCGGCTGTAGTTTTAGTTATTGTCACATAATCTCTCTTCCACTTGAAGAATGGCAAATTGGTCATTGAGCATCTCATTATGTTGTTATACCTCTAATCAAGAAACTAGACTCCATACAAGTCTGCTTTGTTGACCAGTAGCAATCACCTTTGCACAGTTGGGTGGTGTTGGAATGTGCTCAGGATGTTTATCCTGCCATTGCATCCTGGGACACTGAGGCTAAACGTTATTCATCATGACAATGAGGGGAAATTATAGGAGGAAAGCAAATGTAGTAAATTATGCAACTTCTTTGATTCTCTGAATTTAAAGAGAATCAAAGTTAAATCACTGGATATAGTTATTATAGGCTGGATGAGAAGTATACATCTGAAAAATTACACATATCTATTACATTAGAATGTACTATCTAACTGGCCGAAGCTCCTGTAAATTTACATAGCTGCTTAAGATATGCTACGACAACCCATAAAAATAAACTATATTTGATCATGCTATCATGTTGGCATTTGTTGGTAAAGTGTCACTGTCAATTTCAGCAGGTGATATACCAACAGCATCACTGACTTGGTCTTCCTCTTGGTTCATAGTAGGTACGGCTTCAGTATCAATTTCTTCATCAGTGCTTATTTCGAGGCTCGTTATGTTTGTCTTCTTTTTCCGTTCTTTACAGAATGACGTGGTTGCAAATATTAGTATACAGATTGTGGAAACAACTCCTGTGATGAGAAAAAGGAACCAGAAGCTGAGAAAGTTCAGGCTGTTTGACTCCACAGAGATGCTGCCACTGTTCAGGCACTTTTTTGAGTTTCCTATCCATTTATTCTCAATTTGGATTATGTCATCCCCATCTGTTATGTTGAGAATTGCTCTTGACATGTCAGTGACTAGTGGAGAATCCTTGGGGAAAGCCTGTCCATCAATTGGAGATCGGGAACATAAATATGTTAGATATACTTACTATGAGGATTAACAAACAAATTGAACATGAAATGAATGCTCCATTGTTTTAGTTCATCCCTAGTGGTGCCTCAAGATTATGGTGATAAATAATACCGACCCTTGATTTTATCTTCTAAGACACAATGTCTTGCTTATTAAATATCAAGGGTTATCGTCTTTTTTGTAAGAACATTTTGCTTGTGTAAGAATGTGCTTGCAATTAGCTTATAGCATATGAATATACATATAATTAATGTTAAAACTTACAAATGCAAACCCTGCCGTCTTGTAAATCGGTCCAACCATAGTATATGACTTGCAACTTTTGGCAAGAAACATCTTGATGTAGGGTATTTCATTGACGATTGCAGCAACTCCTCCATTTGCACTTCCTTTGTCAAGTGCCTCAGCAAATTCATCATTGGAGTAACCTTTCATCTTTGTTCTGTCAAAGCCGAGCTGCTCAAGCAAGCCCTCCACAAAAGAACCACTAATATATCCAACATAGTCACCATTCCTTTTGAGATCATAGATGTCAGTTACTGTTGGTTGAAGCTGTTGTACTGTTAGCAAGGAGGTTAGGCTAGCGGTATAACTCGACACCAATACAAGGAGAACGAAGACCCATATTATAACAACTATCTTCGATAGGTTGTTCTGTAGCTTCTCTTCTGCAATTTAATTGCAAAATTAGTAGTTTGTTAAGTAATTACAGATCTACTAATTATGGTAGCCAATGATTTCAACAGTTCTTTTCAGATTAAAAATATTCTCAAGGTATACCTAGACCATTTTGTATGAGAAAAACTTTTACTTACGATATGCAAACAGTGATAGATGCATTATAGTTCCAAGATATCCTGATAACGAACCCTTGAGGGAGGACCTAATATTTGTCTCCAGTATCAATATGGCGAAGCCTGTGTAGATAAAAAACGCAAAGCTTCCTAGCCATAGATCAGCAGTTAATGGCTTAAAGAAAATGAATGTACTTTTCTTTACGGCATCCCTAACTGGCACAATCATTGCTACTCCTGACTCGGTGTATGGCATTGAGAAGTCAACATAGCGTGTACGGTTGTACCTAATTGTGATGTCACCTATAACTATGTCATATTTCTGCAAGATGAAGCAATTTCTTTAGTCAAAATGTATTTGGTGTTTTCAAGTATTGTTCATAGATCAAAAGAATTTAGAAATGATAAAAATAAGGACCATCTTTTATTACTGCAAGTATATAAATGAGTCCTACAAAAATAATGGATGATAGGGCGCATCTATATATACATTACTGTTTGATTGAAAATGGTTGGCTAATTGTAATTATCAGTAGGTACTTGAAAAGTAGTGCCTCAAATAAAATGCACGGTAGTAGAGTAGAAATACAGTTGAAATTTATTTGTCTAGAACAAATTGAACTTGACAAATGGATTTACTCTTACCCAAGGAAAACTGAAACACAGAGATGCGAAATACATTAGCAAAAACCTCAACCTGATTTAACTATAAATTTGTACCAGTTGTTGTTTGATAACTAATCATATTATTTGTGACCAAAAAAGATTTATCTATATCATAAGGAGAAACATACCCCAAGATAAACTTGATACACAAATTCGTTGTAGCTGTGTGAGATTTTCATAGACGTTCCTCCAAAATATTTATACTCGAATGGGACTGCATAAGGCAATTTCTTTATAGCTGCTTCAAACACATCAATTGAGTATCCACTTGCTCTTGTTGCATTTGTTTCAGGGTCTATCTCCACCTTCATGAACTCGGGATTTGGAGTCGTCATTACTCCAACACGTAATTTTGTCCCACTGACTGGGATTTCCCAGCCCTTTGGCACAACAATTGTTTCCCCTGGCCAGATGACAGGATTTAAATCTCCTGATGATGTTGAATAATAACTCTTCTTATCTACATCCCTTGATAACCCCTGTTCTTCCCTCCAATATCCAACTTCTCTTATCCCCCTTCCAACAATGTTGATTATTTCAAACGACGAATACTGCAACTGTCCGTTTACTAATTCAAAGTTTCCACTCACTCCTCGAAACTTGGTATTGGTGATTGCCTCGAGAAGTTGTGGTCCATTAGAAAAAACATGCAGCGGCGAAGGAGCTGTAGAGTTATCAATTTCGGCATTTTGGACCCCTACTTTTTCTACTGCCATTGCTAGTGCGTAGATGGTATCATAAGCCCATAATGCATAAATGCTAGGGTCATTAGACATTTCTTGGGGATTGTCTTCATGGAATCTCCTTTTCCATCTGGTTATGAAGTTATTCAACTCCTCAGTCTTTGGTACATATAGCCGTACTCCTAGAGCCCCCTTCATTGCTTTCGTAACACTTTCATTTAAGGAATCAACCATGTTTGTCACTCCATTTGTCATAATCCATACATATCCTTCACCCATCATCCCTACTTCTTTGGCCTTCAAAAATATGTTAGAGCCCAAGGAAGGTGACATGTGTACAACAAAAACCCTTGTTTGCATGGTCTTTAACTTGTAGAGTTCTTGCTTGATTTGGTTATCTGTTGACAATTTCGACAATAAGCTACGGTAAGGGATTCGCACATTGATTTCTTCAAGGGCATCAGCAAGGAAGGGTAGAATGCCTCGTCCAAAATCAGTATCTTCATAGATAGGAACGACCTCTCGCCATCCATAGGCTACGATGAGAGAGGTAATGGTTTTTACCTGAGCAGCATCATTTATGGTTGTCCTTACAAAGTAGGGCAAATTTGTGGAGGAAAGAGTGGGGCTGGTAGCTGAGAATGAAATTACCGGCACATGACTTGTGTTGCCGATTTCAGACACAATGGCAGCTTGTGAGGACTTCTGAGGTCCAATGATGACTTCAGTCGTCTTGTTTTGTAGCAATTCTAGTGCTGCAAGAAGATTAAAGTTGAAAATAAAAGAAATGAGATCTAATTTAGGTTTGTTGATAAAGAAAGAGTTGACATTAATAGTGGGATTTTGTTCAAGTTAACACAACCGAAGATGAGACGATATGATAATGTAGTGTTGATAATACACAAAACAGGTTTGGGAGGGTAGGGAAGGATAAAATGAACTTGTCTCTACAATAGTTCACATGAAAGGGCAGAATACTCCCTGCATTAAATCATCAGTACATTTTTTTTAGCAGGGATCAAATATTGAAACAGACTTCCTCTTTATTAACTTAATGGCACCAGAGTTTGCTAGACCGTGGTGGGATAGAAGGTCAGAAATGGAGTATTGAAGAACATTTACTTTATACAGTTATTTAGCCTATTAAACTATGAATGACCATTGAATTTTTTTAACCAGAATGACCAATAGTTTGATGACTGTTTGTCTAATCTATGAATATTTAACGTTGAAATAGAAGTTTACTACTTTGCACAACCATTATAAATATTTGCAAATATTGTATTCCATTAAAGGAACCTTATAATTGAAATTGTTAGGGGGCAGTAATCTGAAATACTTGGATTGATAGAAATCGATCATTTTTCAAGAAGGACAGGGTACATTCGGTTCAATTTATAGGGAGTCAAATCTTGGCAGTAGCTAGGTTTTGGACTTTGAATCAAAAATCAGATTTGACTTCTCAATTAAATTTAATTCTTCCTTATGATGTGAAGGACCTGATAGGGGATACACTAGTAGCTTCCATGGTGGATTCACAATTCAATCCCTATGGTTGGAGCCGAGACCAGTGGGGATGAAGATAGGACTCAACACGAGGAAGACAGTATTGGTAGTTCGTAGCAGGATATCATAGATAGTTAGGGTTATTTTGCTTATTTTCAGTTGTTGTTGTGTATCAGCTATGTGGGTTTTGGATATCATGTGAGAGATAGAGGATTAGGAGGAGTCTGAGTTGTTCTAGGAGGTAGACATTGCTGATTTTATGTAGGGGTAATAGTGTTTAGGGTAATATACTTTGCTTGATGTGTTTTGTAGTTGGTACTTCTAGTGCCGACAAACCCAGTTTATGGTTTCCTAATAGAAATCAGTGGCAGTCCCCTTCTTTCAGAAAAAATATTATATATCAGTCACCTGCTAATGTAGCCTTGACATTGTCGTTGTTGGAATCTCTGTTATAGAGCACGAGTCTGGTACTATAGTTCGAATGTAGTTTGTAGAAATCTTCCACAGCCATTGTAGTGCTGGTTTGTCCCTCTTTTCCGACTAGGGTGTCCAAATCGAGTATAACTCCGATTGGCATCTGTTTGCTTGAATTTTGAGCTGTAACAACTGAAAATAAGATCATGTGGAAGAGAAACATTAGTGCATTTGGTTTCTCCATTTTTATGCATAGTACTCTTATCTGTATGTTATCAATATATAGGCTGCACATATATTATAACTTGATGAGTTTGCTTTGAAAAAGTCAAGCAAGGAAAAGGTAGATCTGAGCTAGCTTGAGCTTGGATTAATGTGCCTGGTAAGGCATAGTTCTTGCAGATTTTATGTTGGGATAATCATCATCTCATCATTAAAATATTGTACTGTTGTTGGCCCATTCAATCTACGAATGGTGATGATTGTTGACTATCCAATAAACATACTTTAAGCAAAAAAAATTAAATTAAAAATCTATGTTTGACCCACTATTTAAGCAACCAATTGATAAATGGGCAAATGCACATGGAAAGTTCCTCAGGTCAGTGCTATCAGTGCTCCCTGATAACTTAAAAATCTGTTGTATCTGCGTTTGCAAGAATCTGGTTGTATATGAGAGGATACATGTGCCCAAATTGACAGCAGTGCATTTTTTTTTGTTTCCATCATCAACATGCAAATATGAGAACACTGGTGTCCACTCCCTCCCTCCTCCCTGCCTCTCTTTCCCATGTTGCTTGTTAAATGGATATTGATGTTTGCACAATAGATTTTCCGGATAAAGTGAGTCTATTAAAGTTTAATTATACTACAACTAAAATAAAATAAAATAAAAAGTACAATATTATCATATTTCAATTAATATTAGAGATATTGCATGAAGTATACGAGTCTCAAACAATGAAAAGCACTATATTTGAGAGATGTCAATAACGAGCCAAGCCAGAATCAATTGAGCAAATGACGAGTTTGTTCCGAGCCAATCTCTAGTTAGCCATGTGCTATGAGTTTTTCCTTTTTTTTTTTGCCATCCCTAGTCAATATTGAGGTTAGATTTACAGGAAGTATAACGAGGGCATAGGAGCAATGTTTCCCCTAGGCTGAGAAAGGGGAAAGATCTAGCAGAAGGGAGTGTGAAGAAAATGCTGAGATGAGAGTGTGATCGACGGAGGTGAAACTATGACAGTGGTTTTAATTGCTAGTGTATCCTCTTCTTGCCGTAGCATCGAAGGATAATGATGTCGGTGCTCCGGCAACAACTTTGTGTAAAGGAAGAGGAATTGATTTTAACCTCTTTAATTTTGGAGTATTCTTTTTTTCTCCTTCAAAAAAGTAGAATATAGAGGTTCTGGATAAATTTTGTCATCTACAGCCTAATACAAACTCCACTATAAGTAGTGTTGGGTCTTGAAAAACTTTTGACTCAAAATGCTTATTTTGGTCATAATTTTTCTTCCAAATGAGACCCTTAATATTGTTTAATTTTCTTTCTTAAATATTTAATTTGTGACCCCCTTCTAATTTTATTGGACTTACCTAGAGCCCTGTTTTTTCTTGAGAATCATTCCTTTTTTCATATTTGGTTGTTGGCCTACTGTTTATATAGCTTTGTTCTTTAGTGAGCCTTGGCGAGTTTCAATTTAGTGACCAGTGATGTTAAATGAAGTTCTTGTGTCCAAGGTGTTCGATGAAATGCCCAAATGAGATCTTGAAATATCATGGAACTAGCAGATATGTTTTCATGGTTATCTACTTCTCTTTTCTTGACCTTGTTGCAAACCCCTTGGAGATATACCGAAAGTCTGTAACCAAGTAAAATTCAAAATCTTTTAAAATAAACACCTCTGCAGCACTAGAAATGGACCAGAAAACTACTTTGTGATTACAAAACCTACAACTTTAATCCAGGAAACTACTGTTCCAAATTTGATTCTCAAATTATTTACAACTGTTCATCTGTATAAAAGAATTGAAAAATTGGAGGGCACCGTTAGTGCCATATGACAGGCATCATCATCTTTAAAAAGGATTATGATGCATAACTAAACAACATAAGTACATAACCAAGGATTTATTCATTTGATCCCTCCCTGGTATGGTCAAGCATCTCTCCAAAGGAAGGCATCTCGATCTGGCTATTTGAAATTTCCCTTTCTGGTGTCCCTTCATCATTTGAAGTTTCACCTAAGTCACTTTCAGAATCTGTTGAAGTTATGGTGATTTCCACATTTTCGGTAAAATTAGGTAATGTCATTGTGTGACCAATGGACTGATCTTCTGTTCTTAACTCATCATTCTGGAGAGGATTTTGCACAGCTTCAGTGCTTGTCGAAATATTGTGTTGCTGGTAGAAAGAAAGAAATGCGTGGATGATTAGAGCTAAAATGGACGAGACGCCCGTTATGAGAAATAGACCCATGAAGCTATGAAATGTGAGGCTGGTTGAGCTTGAGGTGTCTCCTTTGTCAGTGAAGGTACTTCTGCCATATAATTCTTCATCAAATTTTGTCATGATATCGCTCTCCATGACTTGCAGGATTTTTTTTGACACATCTGGCACTAGTGGTGATCCTATTGGAAATGCCTAAGCAAACAGTGACAAAAAAGAGGGAGATATGTTATGATTAAAAATTAGAAAATTAACCTTGAAAAATTCAATAAAAGCATGATAACCACTGTACTACTTTTTCTTTGTGAACGTACAGCAAGAAGGTATGCTTCATCTTTGGTTTTAGTGGTATCAATGTATGGATTCTGTGCAAACTGGTATGGTACATCCCAGTGTTGTAAAAAACAGCCGTTTAGGCCGATTAATCGTCTGATTAATTGTTGGCGGTGGCCTAACCATCACAGATATTTCCGACGAGCACATATCGTTATTTACAACACTGGTACATCCATACATGTTTGTAATTTAGTGGAGATTGCTAACAACCATATCCACTTACCAGCTTGAAATGTACCAATATATAACATTAACCTCCTAAAACAGTTCGAAACACTGAATCAGAACAGGGCCAAGGATAAAGGCACCTTTGTGTCTCCACTAATTAGGTGGCATTTAATTGAGATTTGAATGTATAAATCAAACAAATTTGGGCAATCCCAAATACTATGGAATAATTTTTAGAGAGAGAGAGAGAGCGTACAAATCCAAATCCATCAGTCTTGTAAGTTGGCCCAACCATGGAATAATTTTTAGGATACTTAGTGAGAAACACCTTCAGGTATGGTATCTCATCAAGAACAACTGCCACTTTTCCACTGGATAGTGCATCATTGTATTCAGATGGTGATGATAATGAAATTGTCTTCTCCTCTTTGAAACCCAGCCGCTTTAGAAGAGCCGGCATGAATGAATCCTCCAAGTACCCCACATTTTGCCCTGCTTTGACAACCTGTTCTATGCTTGTCACTGTCGCCTGGAGCTGTTCAACTGTCAGCTTGGAGCTAAGGCTTGCAGTATAGCTCTGCTGTAGGATGAGCACAACAAAGACCCATGCTATCACCACAATCCGTGACAAATTGCTGACCATCCTCTCTCTGTGCGCGAAAACTAATGTGGAAAATGCAAAGTATAAAATAGATCCCATTTGGTTCGCAGGATTTCCTCTGAACTCCACATTTACTCGGTGCTCTATCAACCAGACTGTGATGCCGGTGAGGAAGACGAAGGCGCCAGTTGTGAGCCATAATGCCCGAGTCCAGGGTGCCAAGAAGGTCCATGGGGATTTCTTGTTCACATCCTTTATCGGGACGAGCATACGTACTCCTGACTCTGTGTAAGGAAGTGTGAAATCCGCATACTGAGAGCGGTTCGCCAATATGGTGATATCACCAACAACAGCATCGAATTTCTGTAAATTTTGAATTCACAAGTTACCTATCAGATGGGTACTGACATAACTATTGGATATTTTCATGAGTTATTCTAAACAGATTAGGCTATGAGAACATTTGTAATCAAGTCCTATTAAGAATAAGTATTGCATGTGCTCTTGTTTGATTTCCTCCATTTGGAGAAGTTGTACAGTTGGAAATTATATAGGCTAATTTCTAATAGTTTTTCTTGGTTCTTATTAGATTGTCTATGGGAATAAGAAATAGTGGTTGTCCATTTGTAACTATTGTGTAATTGTTTTTCCCATTACAACAAATCTAATTGAGAAATTTTAGTTATGCTGTTGGAGATACTATTGATATATAGTCCCTTTACTTATAACTGAAAACTGTGCTTCATATGATGCAGGATTATATTAATGACACCGATTAATTTAATTTGCTCTAGCTATTTTAAGAACTCTTTCCAAGCCTATTTAGAAATTAAACAAAGACTGAACTCATTACAAACTATTGAAATAAAATGAAGGAAAAATATAAGGAAACAAACCTTCAGATAAACCTGGCACACAAGCTCATCATAACTACTATCGTATTCTTGAAATGTATAAGAGACATTGTAAGGCAATAGATCAATCGCCGCTTGAAACACCTTTATGCTATAGCCAGAGAACTTGTGTGGGGTTGAATCGTCCAGCTTCACAAACTCTGCAAATCCAGGTTTTTTGGGGACTCCAATAAGGAGTGTTTTATTGGTCGTCGGCCATTGCCATCCCTTCGGTTTATCAGGGTAATTTATTGGCCAATTAATGGAAATATTGCCACCAGTCCAGTTGCCAACTGGATTGTTATATGCACCGACAACATTGGTTATCTCATAGGGCCCGGACTGTAATTGGCGGTTAACCAGATTAAAATCACCGCTTGTCCCGTTAAAATTGGTAGATTCTAAAGAAGCTATTAACTTCGGTCCCATCTCAGAAACCCCAATTTTCGAAAAATCAGTCGAGTTATACTGTGCATTAGATGCTGTAAAGGATAAATTTGCTTGTGTTACATTCTCAACTGATTTGGCCAGCAACCACACCGTATCGTATGCCCATAAACCAAAAACTGTGGGCCCTCTGTTCACCTGGTATTTATTTCTCAATCTCATGGAAATATTCTGAAGCCTCATTGAATGTGGTACGAGTGGCCGGATACCCAACACACCTTGCATCACATTGCTCGCATTTGACCCGGCAAGGTCCACAATATCTGTCAACCCATATGTTGTAATCCAAACAAAATCATCAGTACCGGTCATGTTCTTCTCTTTAGCAATTGAGAAAAACTTGAGAGCTAATTGATACGACATGTGAACAACAAATACTCTGGTTCTGTT
>CAXKVW010001125.1:0-30760 GCA_964058825.1 Carex arenaria
CTGTAGAATTTGGCAAAGCCACTAACAAGCTTCGAGAATTCGAATGACGAGATCCTCCTCTGAGCACCCTTGAACGAAACCGATGAAGCAAACCTTTGATAATTCTATTGGCACGGAACATCCTGGTAAGATCAAATGATTTGGAACTCAATACAATTGGTTTCTCTGGGTTGGGCACTAAATAGTGTTAACAGAGATGGACCAAATGATGAATTTCAGCTGGAGGGTCTAGAATTTCAGCTAGAGGGGCAAGAGGGTCTAGTGTGGAGTCTGTGGGGTTTGGAATTTCAGCTGGAGGGTTTGCAATTATGGAGTCTATGGTGTATGGAGTTTCAGCACGAGGGTCTGCAATTATGGAGTCTCTGGGTAACAAATAATAAGCAATGTATTTAACAAAAGACATTTTAGCATCTTGATTAAAACCAATCAGCTCGTACAACTTGTCAACTATAAAGAAGGGAATTTGGTTCTCTTGAAGTAGAAAATCACGTGTTATGAAATTTCAATTCTATCCAACCTCATAAATTGATTTCAAATTTCCTTCCATCAATTTTATGAAGATCTCGAGCACGAAGCATCCGTCAAGCAACATCATCTCGACAAATGTACCGCTGTCAAGATTGTCAAAAGTTTCACTATAACACCTCCGTGTTCTTGTCTCTAGCAACTTCATCTCTGATATACAGAGATCCAAACTTATGTTGTCCTCACGGGATAAGAAATCCCACAAGAACCGCCTTTTCTGCTCCTCCAAGGCTCGGAGATGCCTTTGACCATGGTGGAATTGGCCGATGGAGGTGACAGAGGACTCGAAGAGATTCTTCTTGCTTTGGGAAATGCCATGTGGTGTGCAAAAGATGAAGTTCTCTGTCTTGTTCGCATTGCCCCATAATGTGTCGAGTTCACGTTGCAGAGGGATTTTGAAACCTACAACTATCTGGGCTTCTTCCATTAATATTTTTTCGTGAGTGGGAGAGTTTTGATTCAACTTGAATAAAACGACCTTTAACATTTGTATTTATATTGATCATTAGTGTGGCCCCATCACGCTGAGCTGGAAGATAGGACCATCATCAGCTCTCTTCTAATTATTGTGCATACTTTCAAGTTTCAACAGAGCATAATTAAGAAAATAAAAATGCTACTTAATTTTCGATAGAGCTCTTGCATTATTGAAAATTCTTTCCTCATATAAAGGCCTAACAGTGAGCCACGAATTGCACAAGGGATTCAGAGAAAGTTAAGTCTTCCTATTCCTAAATTCATAACTAAATTTCTACGAAAAAGAATTAGACCAATGCTGATGCTTCTTTAATTAAATTATATTAAGAAGTATATGATGTTTTGATGTAAATTTTGTGATTAAATAAACAAGTCCATTTAATTTCAAAATATAGTTCTAATTAAAATACTGATGGATTACGTCAACTATTATAAAGTGAGAGAAATAATTGAATTCCAAATATTTTGGGCTAGTCCAACGAAGATTTTCATGTAACGTCGCTTTAATTTATTACATTTTATATCTAATTAAGGTTCTTGTTTCGAGGGTTCCCCAATATGATCTTAATAAAAATTAGATTAATCGATAATTAATTTTGAAAATATTTTGAGATAATAATTTATATTTTTTCTGGACTTAGAAAGGGTGAGTAGAAAACGCGAATATACACGGTCCCTCTAATTTACAAGTTATTATATTCCAACTAGTAATTAATGACTACTAAAAATTCAACGTGTACTACTACAGAAAACGCGACTATAATTAAACGGTCTGAAAAACTAATGACCCATGGTTGATCATCCGTGTCCGCGAATATCATGTCTGAATAGGTCGGTACCTTGTAAAATTTGGTCTCGAAACACATTTTAATATGGAGAACATGTTAAGCATTTCGGATGGACTATTTGAACTTTCAAAATTACATAAATGTATTGTTAGCACCATGACTTGATTCATACCATTTTGATCTATCTTTTGATGGTGATATGCTACCGTTGAAAACATTTTAATGCGATATAAGTAAAATAAAACGTTAAATTGAAACACTAAATAATTGAAAAAAATATGTTGTCACGTATATATATTACAAATATCTTGCTAATTAAATAAATATAACAATTAAAATATTAGAAAACAAGATATAAAAAACGTCAGCTGTTATCATTGTCTAATTACATATTTTGTTTCAACAAGTCTTAAACTTTAATTGTTTAGAGAGGAAAATGTAGCTAAGTAATACACCTTCATTGTCAATTTCATCTTGACAAATTAAGATAATGTATAATTTCAATTATAAATTGCGAGGTCATTAATGTCATAAAAAATAATTAAATTAAGTTGTATTTGGTTGGATCCACGCAATTAGAATCACATACAAAAATAAACAAAACATAAAATAAAAAAAAAAAAAACGAAGTCAACAGCTTACCAACTAAGAATGGTGCAAAATAATTCTCAAAAAAATAATTTCAGCACCAAATTAACATGCGGTCCAGAAATAATTAAATTTATTCTTGCAATTAGACTAAGCATCAATTTGACCATCACAAACGATTATCATCTTCTGATCACATGACTTAATGCTGTAAGCAAACGATTATTATATTTCAGCGAATATGGGCTGCTAAACTAATCCGTGCTGATGAGGTAGAGAGTATACATAGCTTCTTACCTTGGAAGATATGAATTCTTTCTTTTCTTCCTCTATCTTCGTTTAGTTCTTATCTACATCAAAATTTACCCTCGTTAATGATTTCATACTTTTAACTATATTTTTTCACTCTCTACCATTTCTTAGAAATTAGAATCTCTTTAGCTACAGCAGCAAATCTCTCGGCGTTGCTTCCATTAATATTCTGTTGTATATGTATTCGTATGCCTCTTTCTTTCATTAGAACTGTTACTTTTAAGTTATATTTTTTATTTTTATTAGATATTTAAAAGTCATCACAATTTTAAGGTTTTCTTAAAATTTTCAGGTAATTTATATTCTCAGTAAATTACTTATTAAGATAATGAAATTATTTTTTAATTACACTGATAACAGAATAAAATTAAAAGAATGAAAATTATTTAGATGTAGACATATCACTCGTAAGGTATATGGATTTCAACTGTTTGGATTCGTCGTTTGAAGCTCATCCGATAGGTTTTAGAGTTGAGTTCACAGAGAGGCTTGATGAACTTAAGAACACGTACCCTAGTTCTACTCCATTCAAGACTATGTAAATGCGCAACTTAATAGGAAAGGCAAACTACACTTCAAACTTCTCTTCACAGTCATATTTCTAGCTGGTGTTTGGTTGAGTCTTTTAGGGTAAGATCTAAGTTAGACAGTCTTAGCAATCCATGCTCGCGGTACGTCTGATCGAGATGCATTCATTTTGTTTTATGTATAAATTCAGTTGATCATTAGTTAATATATAGTTTAGTTCACACTTGACACTTACAAGGACTGTTAATGAGTTCAAGAAAATAATTGGTTCCGTCAGCAAACCCACTCTGTAGTCTTGAGAGGTAGCCTCTCTTGATATTCAATTTAATATCGGTTGGAGGTTGTAAGTACTTGCGTGTTACCACCGGAGAAACATATCAAATGACATTTCTTCTTTCCTACCTTACTCATTTTTTATTTTCTAATGATTCGCCTTCTCTTATCATTTAATACGGTGGTCAATTCTCAATTCTTAATTTAATGTTCACAATAACGACTTGGTCATGAAAAAACATATTATGTTCAACAACTAGTGTGATGATCATCGAAATTAATTGTATAAAAGGACAACCAAATCCTCCCAAAATCCAGGCTTTCATGTAGCTTGTGGCCAAGCATAGAATACTGACCAAAAAAAACTTGCAAAAGATGGGTTGGTTAGGAGAATTGACCTGTCAATTTTGTTACTTGGACGAAACTTCTAATCATCTTTTTTTCAGATGTTTCTATGCTCAGCAAATATGGCAATGGATGGGAGACTATTTTCACTATTATCAGAATTGGTGGTCAATTGCAGATGTCGTCCACTTTGCCATGTCTCTTCCTAAAATGAAATGCACAGCTTTATTGATTGTTGCCTGCGCTATTATTTGGAGTATTTGGAAACATCGCAACGATTTATGCTTTAACAATAACAGAATCTATTCTGCTAGTACTGTCATCTTACAAATTTTGTCTCTTGTATCTTACTGGACAGGTATTGCGAAGGAGGAGCTGTAGGTTGCAATTCAGGAATGGGTGCCGCTTGAGTTGGATTAGATCCCACTGCAGGTGCTGGTCCCCTCTGACGTTCAGATGGTTGATTGGGTTACCGCTGATGGCAATGACGATTGAAGCTGTTCTAATATCTCCCCCCTATGTGTCTTGTGTTTGGAGATTATCTGCTATCTACTATTTCTTATGTTTTCTGTTTGGGATTATGCTTTGGCTGTTTGAGAACTTCTATTTTGTGGTTGTGATTTGGATGGTTAACAGTAGTTTTACTAGATGCATCCAGGGGTTACCATGTGTGATGATGGATTGCATTTTATGTTAACAGTAGTTTTACTAGATGCATCCAGGGGTTACCATGTGTGATGATGGATTGCATTTTATATTGACTCTGAGATGTAATTTACCAATTTCTTATATGAAATGGGCATCTAGCCTTTAAAAAGAAAAAAAAAAAAAGGACAAGCAAATAATTTAGGCCATTAAAAGAAAGAAAGAAGAAAACAAAAGATCTGACACATCTTTGAAAAGCATCTATTACCTTCATAGACAGAGTTCTTTCTAAATGTTTAAATTACTTATCTGGGACCAAACAACTATCATATATACGCTGTTTGTTTAATCAGCAGCCTCTGTTGATTATATGGAGCTGAATTCTTAATTAATTTTTCACAATCAGAACTCTTATTATAACCCTTTGTCAATGTGTTCATGGCTCGTTAGATTGTTTATTTCTTGCTGATCTTAAGCTCGTATTGGCATTTCTAAAAGAATTTAGTTAATAAAAGGACCAGTCAAACTGTTTCAATTTTCCAAACGTTGCATATAGAGAAAAATTTCCAATTAAATTTGATGGCAGATCAAATGATGTGGAAAGCCCATTAATTACAGTTATCTATATTTACTTTATTCGCATTTCCAAACAATAACAACAACAATCTCCACAAAACCGTCCTTATTTGGAATTTACTTTAGTTGCCTTAAATTCTTAAAAGCGAAAAAGTGTACCAAACAAACTAGAAATATATACCCTAATTTTAAATACACAACAACGCCATCAGCTATCATATATATGATGTTTGTTTAATCAGCCGCATCAGTTGATTATATGGAGCTAATTTTTCACAATCAAAACTTTTATTATAACCCTTTATCAATTAGTTCATGGCTCGTTAGATTGTTATTTCCTGCTGAGATTAAGCTCATATTGGCATGTCTCAAATAAGTATGCAAAATATCATATGATGTAGTTAGTAGTAGGACCAGTCAAACTATCTCAATTTTACAAACGTTGTATGTATAGAAAAATTTCCTATTAAATTTGATGCAAAATCAAATGATGGGGAAGGCCCATTGCTCTGGTTGTACTGCCTCTTTGATCTGTCATTTCTTTTAAAGGCCAACGCTCAAGGAGTACTACTGCTCTAATTTAACAAATGCCCAGGTGCTAAAAAAAAAATTTAAATAACATAAAAAATCGTGATGCTTCATTATTAATGAATTTAATATATGTCGTTTTATTTACCTCAACTATATTGCCAAAATCAAGTATCCTCATCATGGCTCGAATTTTGACCCTCTGGAACATACTTATTTTTTTTGTTTTGCACCTTTTATTAGTTCGTCGATTTACATCGCCAATAAAAATAAAAATAAAGTATAAGATCCATGTTCCGTGACAGCTTAATTTTGATTTGTTTCTATGTGATAATTTTGATTGCTTGTGTTATTTTTTGTTTATGGGCTGAAGGTTGGTCTGACTTACTATAGAGCACAATTCATGTAGGATTTAGGTGAAGTAGTCTACATGCCCGTTGAAGCCCAATGAATTCAGCCAAACTAATAATTTTATCCCCAGAACTCATCATCCCATGTCACTGCACAATAATCTAAAATGTGCTGTGGTGAACATCAAAACAAATATTACTCATAAAAAAAATAAAAAAAAATAAAAAAAAATTCATTTAAAATAAAAGAATCACAAAGGTGTGACATAGTTTACAGCTGAAAAGACTCACTATTTCTTTACTAAAGCCTATTGACCAAAGTGGCCTTATTTTAAGTTGGGTACAGCTTAAGCCCATATTTTGGGTGTAGTATCTTACTTTTTGAACAATCCGAGGCCATTATTCCGATTTAAAAAAGTTGATAATGAGACGCAATGCCTGGTTTAATAAAAATTTTTTGAGAAAAAATATGGGTCTTGCCCACATTCCATTGAAATGAAGTCAGTTACAAGGATGTTAACTAACTTAAAAAGAAAATACAGAAGGCTCAAAACAGTTGAACCAAGTAAAGATAAAATGTAATAGAGGCTTGACCTCTGTTTTCTTTTCAAAAAAAAGTAAAGATAAAATGAGAAATAAAAACTGATGTAACTACACCATAAATGGAAACTGTTGGAAAAACGTAGCTGACTGCAGCAGCCTTACTTCTCTCAATTTCTCACAAACTCTCTGTTTTTCTACACCATAAATAGATCTTTGGACTCTTCAATTGCTGCAACTACATGATCAAACTTGGGTGTTAGGCTCCTTAACACCTTCGCCACCACCGTCTTCTCTTCCATGGTGTCTCCAAATGTTTGAATTTGGTTGACCACCTCTTGTACTCTTGAGAGGAAAATTTGCACGGATTCCTCCTTGTTCATCTGCAATGTTTCAAAGTCCCTGCGTAGGCCTTGAAGTTTGATTGCCATGACTCGAGAACTTCCTTGAAATGCTGTTTTCAGGGTTGTCCATGCCTCCTTTGCATTGGTGGCTGCTGCAATTTTCGAGAAGATGGTGTCATGCACTACTTGTTGGATGAAGAACAACGCTCTTGCATCTTTCTTCACAGTTTCTTGTGGATTTGGATCAGGATTGGAAACTCCTTTCTCAATCAAGTCCCATAGTCCATGCGATTTGAACAAGGTTGACATCTTGATGCTCCAAAACTGATAATTCTCGCCTTTGAACAGCGGAATTGCTGGTTGCGTCACATTCACCATGGTGCTGCATTTTCTGCCATGAAAATGCCCCAATGTTGATCGACCTGCTCTGATACCACTTTGTTGGAAAAACGTAGCTGACTGCAGCAGCCTTACTTCTCTCAATTTCTCACAAAGCTCTCTGTTTCATACAAAGGAAATAGTTGTTTTTCTACACTGCTCAAAAACAGAAACTATCTTATTCATCTCCTATATTTTCTGCTGTTACAAACTTCATCTAGTGCATACAAGATTTATATAGCTAATACAAAATCTATATTTAGATCCCCACAACCTATGCTCCTGTTACAATACTGCCATATTTAGGCATCCACTAAACCCACTACACAAACTAAATATGGAAATAACTAACCCCACTACACACACTAATTCTGTCTAGAGTAATTAAGGAAACTACTAACTCAACTACATGCTAAAAATACATCATAACACGTTTTCATCCAGATCTCTAAATCTGGAATATTCTTACTCTAATTTTGTATCAATATTCAACACTCCCCCTTGATACAAAGTTTCCAACTCCAAGTTTCACCTCTTCTATCTGTTCCATAGCAGCTACCTGAGATTGTGACTCGGCTGATTCATCATCCACCGTGGATTTTTCCACATCATTATCAGCCTCCATGACCTCCTCTATGACCTCCTTTTCAACCACCTTGGGCTTTTGCTTCTTTGTCTCATATTTCGGCCTCTCTTTATCCTCAGTTGTACCGGAACTTTTATTGCCCAAACCCTCAGCACTTCGTGCAATGAACTGCTGTCTCATAGCTTCCAATTTTCTCTGTTCCTCCTTTTGTTTCCCAGTTAGAAGCTTGCCCTCTAGCATCTTCTTCAATTGCTTCTCCTTTTCTTTCTCCTTCATTCTTGTCTTTGCCTCCTCAGCTGGCAATGCACCATATACCATTGTTTGCACTGACACATTGGTCTTCTTTACTTTCTTCTTAGACTCCACCTTGGTCTCGGTTTCCATCTGCACATGCTTCTCATCAGATTCTGGGATGCCAATTTCACTCCCAGGAGCTTTAGTTTCCTCCTCTGTGATTGTTGGCTCTTGCTCAAGATTGACTTCTACAATATGTAGTCTCATCAAGGAAAGTCCCTTTTCTTCTTTCTTTGCCTCCATATGTACATGCTGGTTGAAACATGATTCTGCCATCTTTAGCACTTGTGTATCAGTAATGGTAACCAGATCTCCATCAGAATCCTTGTATTTGATCAGCACATATTTTAATGAAGGAAACCACTTCGTCACAATATCTCTCAACACCTTGAAACTACATTTTTCTGGCATCTGAGCCAACCGTATATCATGGTTGTACACCAGCTTCAACGGCCTCTGACGAATGAGCCCTACATTCTCCACCTTGAGGGCCTTTTCATCAAACAATATATTTCTACTCACCATGATTTTGCCACTTTCTGGACTATTGCCACCATTTTCTTTTATGTGCACTCCTACTGTGCCCTTGCTGCCTGCATCAATCTTGCTTTTGGTGTATGCCATGAAGAGTAACGGTTGCTCATTTTCTTCTACAGCATAGCTTGCTTGATTCTCCTCGCTTTGCTTCTTGTAGCACTCGAATTGGTAGTGCCCAAACTTATTGCAGTAGTAGCATTGGATGTTTTTCTTGGCTTCATAGCACTCAGATTGATAGTGCCCAAACTTGTTGCAATAATAGCACTGAATGTCCTTCTTGGATTCATCATATGGTTGACTATTTTCAGAAGTGTTGCTATTGCCTCTTTCTCTTCCTCTTCCTCCTCTGCTGGAGTTACTTCTTCCTCTGCTAAAATTGCCTCTGCCTCTGCCTCTGCTTTTTGACGTCTCCCTCTGCATGTAGAATGCCTTGTCGTCGCCTTTATCTTCTGCCTTTGACATCCTTGCTTCATGAGTCTGCAATGATCCCATGAGTTCATCGAAGGTGTAGGTTGCTAGATCTTTGGACTCTTCAATTGCTGCAACTACATGATCAAACTTGGGTGTTAGGCTCCTTAACACCTTCGCCACCACCGTCTTCTCTTCCATGGTGTCTCCAAATGTTTGAATTTGGTTGACCACCTCTTGTACTCTTGAGAGGAAAATTTGCACGGATTCCTCCTTGTTCATCTGCAATGTTTCAAAGTCCCTGCGTAGGCCTTGAAGTTTGATTGCCATGACTCGAGAACTTCCTTGAAATGCTGTTTTCAGGGTTGTCCATGCCTCCTTTGCATTGGTGGCTGCTGCAATTTTCGAGAAGATGGTGTCATGCACTACTTGTTGGATGAAGAACAACGCTCTTGCATCTTTCTTCACAGTTTCTTGTGGATTTGGATCAGGATTGGAAACTCCTTTCTCAATCAAGTCCCATAGTCCATGCGATTTGAACAAGGTTGACATCTTGATGCTCCAAAACTGATAATTCTCGCCTTTGAACAGCGGAATTGCTGGTTGCGTCACATTCACCATGGTGCTGCATTTTCTGCCATGAAAATGCCCCAATGTTGATCGACCTGCTCTGATACCACTTTGTTGGAAAAACGTAGCTGACTGCAGCAGCCTTACTTCTCTCAATTTCTCACAAAGCTCTCTGTTTCATACAAAGGAAATAGTTGTTTTTCTACACTGCTCAAAAACAGAAACTATCTTATTCATCTCCTATATTTTCTGCTGTTACAAACTTCATCTAGTGCATACAAGATTTATATAGCTAATACAAAATCTATATTTAGATCCCCACTACCTATGCTCCTGTTACAATACTGCCATATTTAGGCATCCACTAAACCCACTACACAAACTAAATATGGAAATAACTAACCCCACTACACACACTAATTCTGTCTAGAGTAATTAAGGAAACTACTAACTCAACTACATGCTAAAAATACATCATAACACGTTTTCATCCAGATCTCTAAATCTGGAATATTCTTACTCTAATTTTGTATCAATATTCAACAGAAACAGTACAGTCCCAAAAATTGGGAAAGTCGCTATTCTGGTACCAGGTCCCTTTTGACTGGTACCAGTTATGGTTTGCTCAGTTGTATCTTGTTTGTTGTGTAATTTCTTCGATTAAATCTGCAATGCTTTTTTCTGATTCGTTGAAGATTCACCCGCACCTTTCCCGCCAAATGATGAATTGAGTTATCAGCATTATACTCCTGATTCTGTTTTTATAATTCTGCAGTATAATTTGTTCAGTTGGTACCAGCATTGTGTGAATAGGTATACCAATGATATATGTCACCTGATTGTATGCCTGGTTTAATAATATGTCCTGTTGCAACGTACAGGCATGATACTACTTGGCTATTATATTGTTACGCTAGAAATTATCCTTGAAATTTACACAGGAGGGATAAATCATGTAGTAATTGTACATATCTGTTGACGTGAAACAGTTTCTGTTATTAAAGATCGATGCTCAATTTGATACTATAAATTATAAAAAAAAATAAAACTTTGTGCCGTTAAAATTCAAGTACTAAGGATATACATACAATAGAATGTACCTTAAAAATTAGATGTGTTAAAATTATTCAAAAACTAAAATGACCATAAAAATGCATGTAACATAAGTGTTTTTAATATGTTTCTCTAACCATTTCACTTGCAAAATTTATCTTTTAATATCTCAGTTTTCGAACTGAAATTTTAATTGTTCTGCCAGCCCTTTTATATTATAATGAGCGCTACATAAATACCACGCCCCTAAAGACATATATAGATGCTATCGTCCATCAAGCATAAATTAAGAAGAAAGTGTCATGGACAAATTAAGAATTATACAAAACATGTTAAAAAAATTTGATAGATTTTACAGATTGTCAAAGCATTATAAAAAAAAATAGAAGAAAGTGTGCTTTTTAAAATTATATTCAAAAAGAAAAATAAGTCATGGGTCAATTGGATTAATTCTCATCATATCCGAAAATCAAGAATAATTTTTAAATAACATGGTTCATATTACGTTTTTTTTTTTTTTTTTTTTACATAAGTTCAATTATAATTAATTAGATTTTCATGTGAACATTGATAGAACAATATTTGAAATGGGGATTATTGATAGAAATTTAGTACGGTAAAAAAAATTAAATTTTATTTTTGTTGTTCTCAAATTTTGCCTTCAAATATCTTTAAAACTGCTTTTATGCATTCTGAAATTTGATTCACACTGAGCACGAAAGTCATAGGATCTTCTGTTACGATTGCAATGGATCCAAATTCATTTGGATTAGATTTTCCAATGAAAATTTATGATTAAATTAGTAAACAGTGGTCTGCGGTTTCGAGTTAGAATTGTTTTCTGACTTTAACCAATTAATTAATGTCAATTTCGATATTTTTAATAAATTATTTAATTCGGATTTAATATTTTAATGAATTTAAACTTATGATAAATAAAGATCTAAAATAATTAAAATAAAAGTATTTATTATTTAGAAACAATATTAATTGAAGTTTGTAACTAAATAACTTAGATTCAAGGTGGGGTGTATTTATCTTGGATAGTTGTTAAATTACATTACTAAAAATTTATGTTTATTGTTGTTAGATGAATTGTGCATATTGAAATCGATCAAAACATCTATTTATAGGTCTGCAAACTTTGTTTTGTCCAATTCCCTGTAGCGAAAATTTCAATAAAATCATCTTGGCAGCAACTGATAAATCCAAGTTTCTCAAAAAAAACAATGCATGCCCTGTGACCGGTGGTGAAAATAACCTTGAACATTGAATAATAAAAGAAACAAGGTAAAGCAAACCAATGATATATAGTGCAGAGTTACAAGGTACTTCTGAATAAAACTTTGTAGCAAATCATAAAAACAAAAGACAGAGAAGATACAACACTAAAAGGAATGTCAAACAAGGAAGAAAAAAAAAAACAATTAAAAAAATTACTCCTTCATTACATGCAAAGGTAACACCACTTTTCTCTTGTTCCATTTAGAAGCTCCTAATAGTAATGTGAAAGTTGAAGCATCATCAGCTCGGGGGAAATTTGTAGGCATAAACTGCATAGAAAGTTTGTATACATGTAAGAACTAGAAGTATGAAAGCAGCGAATAGAGAAATTGCTTTCCACGGACTGCTAAAGTATTCACGAATCAATTTTTCTCGCTGCTTGTTCCACCTTGCTTTACTCCTGTGTGAATTAAAGCATTTGTTCACTTCCATGTATAATTCCACCAAATAGTGATTTCTCACACAAGTAGTACCTTCGGTGACCTGATTGAGGAAATAGACCAACTCCTCTTCACTACCTAACAAGTTATCAACAATTCCATGCCCTTGTAATATTCTCACATCATTTGGTGTGTTGACAAGATTATCCAAAAATGCTACAAACCTTGTAAAGGGTTTATTCTCTGTGCCATATTTAAATTGTTCAAATGCTAAAAGGTTTGCGAAAATAGGCTTAGTGGAATTGACGATTGTTAGTCTAGGGATTTTCAAGACACCATTTTCAAATGATGTGTCGATGAAATATTTCAGGTTGCTCTTTTGTGCGAATTTCAAGCCCATTTGTTTGAGCTCAGTGGCGGAAGGGATCACAATCGAGCTTATACTCCCGATAGGATTCATCAATGACATTGACAAGCTTCCAGAAGTTGAATGAGGACATCTTCCTCTCTGCACCAGCCTTGAACGAAACAGATGAAGCAAACCTTTGATAGTTCTATTGGCGATGAATATTCCGGGAAGAACAAATGATTTGGAACTCAATACAAATGGTTTCTCGGGGTGGGGCACTAAATAGTGGTAACAGAGATGGACCAAATGATAAATTTCAGCTGGAGGGTCTGGAATTATGTCTGTGGAGTTTATGGAGTGTAGATGGTCGTTGGTTAATATTCGGGACAAAAAAATATAAGCAGTGCATTTAACAAAAAAAATTCTACTAGTTTTTCATTTAAATTACCAATCTTGTACAAATTCTCAACTATAAAGAAGGAAATTTGGTTCTCTAGAAGTAGCAAATCGCGATCTATGAAATTATGATTCCAGCCAATATCAAAACCAGAATCTGCTTTTTCTTCGTAAAATTTTAACAGGTACTCGAGAATGAAGCATCCATCAAGCAGTATCATCTCGACAAATGCCTTGCTTTTAAGATCATCAAACTTCTCACCATAACACCTCCGTGTTCTCTCTTCTAGCGACTTCATCTTTGATATACAGAGATTCAAACTTATGTGGTCCTCACGGGACAAGAAATCCTGCAAGAACCGCCATTTTTGCTCCTCCAAGGCTCGGAGGTGTTCTTTGCCACGGTGGAATGGGCCAATAGAGATGACAGAGGGCTCGAAGAGATTCTTCTTGCTTTGGGAAATGTTATGTGGTGTGCGAAAGATGGTGAAGTTCTTTGCCTCGTTTGTATTGTCCCATAATTTGTCAAGTTCACGTTGCATGGAGGCTTCGACATCTACAACTATCTGGGCTTCTTCCATTAATATTTTTTTTCGTGAATGGAAAAGTTTTTGTTCAATGAAACAAAACGACCTTTAACATTTGTATTTATATTGATCATTATTGTGGGCCCATCACTTCACCATTCGCTGCATACATAATTGTTGAGGGACAATGTAACTTTTAAATGGAGCCCTTCATTATTGAAAAATCTTTCCTGAAATAACTTTTAAATGTGGGTCTGGGCACCCCGGGCATGGGCACAGGTACAACCCGAGCACGGGTGCGGGCGGGCACGGGTTCGATTTTTCCCGGGCACGGGACGGGTAAACTGGATTTTTTTTTTCTACCTAATATTGAACAAATTTAAATTTTTTTACATTCATTTAGTATAAGGTCTAACGGTCAAAAAATAATGAAAAATGAATGTATTAAAATTAACTCATAATTCTTATTTTTTTGACCGCTTGACCTTATACTAAATGAATGTAAATTTTTTTAAATTTTATATGTAAATGCATCACTCATGAAGTAGATCGGTTTTAACGATTTGGATTTGTCGTTTGAAGTTTCTTCAATAAGTTTTTGAAGAGCTAGCACGACATGTCACTATGCTACATGTAGCACGCTAGCCTTATTCAATATCTTATATTATTAATATATCAAATAATTATTATAATAATATTATATAATTAGTATCTTTTTATTAATAATTATTATTAATTTATAATTGTATAATTAATAAGTTATATTGTTAACATGTTAAATAATTATTATAATAATATTATAAGAGTAGAACTAGGGTGTTCCTAAGTTCACAAGCCTTTTTGTGAACTCAACTCTAAAACCTATACGATTAATTTTAAATGATGAATCCAAACTATTGAAATCCTTCTACCTTATGAGTGATACGTCTACATGTGAAAATTTTAAAGTTTCGAATTAATTTAGTATAGAGTCAAGTGGTCAAAATTAGAAGGTTTATAAATTAATTTTAAGGCATTCATTTTTTGAAAGTCTTTTGACCTGACTCTATACAAATTTAATTTCAAATGTTAAAATTTTCACATGTAAACGCATCACCCCTAATGTAGAAGGATTTCAACGGATTGGATTCATCGTTTGAAGTTATTCCAATAGGTTTTAGAGTTGAGTTCACAAAAGAGCTTGGTGAACTTAGGAGCAACCTAGTTCTATTCATATTATAATATATATAATTATTATTAATATATTAAAATTATATAATTAGTATCTTATTATCAATAATTATCATTAATATATAATTATATAATTTATATCATATTGTTAATATATTAAGTAATATATTATAATAATATTGTAATATATTATAGTTATTATCAATATAATCAGTTTCTTATTAATATATTATTATATAATTAATATCTTATATTTTTAATTTATTAAATAATTATTATAATAATATTATAATATATTATAGTTATTATTAATATATTAATATTATATAATTAGTATTTATTTATTACTATTTAACTACTTAGGCTTCCAAAATTTTAGTTCACCACCAACTCTAACCAAACAAGGAATACCTTAAGCTATAATCTAACTTAGACCTCAACTAAACATGAATAATTTAGACCAATATAAGTTAGAATAATCAATTTAGACCTCCTTAGCTTTAGTCCACAATCAAACACCGCCGACATGTATAATTTTTTCATTTATTGATTCGAGATTGCAACTTATTTAATGGAGTCACCATTTGAGGTTTCCTTTTGGAATAGATCTGAGAAAGTCAGTGATTCCTTCAAAAGTTTCCTTTTGGGATAGACTCAGCTTCATCTTATTTGAGTTAGTTATTGGTAACTATTCATAGCGCATACTGTTTAATACTATCGATTAATATCTTTAGTTTTAAAACCCAAACAGCCGATCTGAAACATCCACTATGGTATTTATATGAAAATGTGAATTTTTGAATGAACTTAATTATGGCTCATATTTAGTTTTTAATTACTTAATTTTTGAATAAACTTATGGCTCATACACAGCTGTGAGGATGCACATAATTTTATTTCCTAAGAAGTGGGATTATTTCCCCATCCAACACATGAGCTGCTTGGTGCAGATATGTTATCTGAACTTGTGTAAATTAACTGATTTAAACAAATGAAGTAAGACTTCGAGATCTGGCACTGAGTTTGACGATTGATTTAAATACAAATGAGCAGATGGCAACTTGGCATGCAATGCGCAATGTGAATTAATTAAACAAAATAATTAACATCGAGATCTGTCATTGAGCAGTGCGCCATGGAGTCTAAACTCAATTTAAAATATAGTAAAATGAATTCTTGATTTTTCTTTTCACAAAAACGGAGTTCTTGATACCCCGTATTATTTCGGCACCAACTTTCAACTAATGATGTAGTTTGGTCCCTACAAATTATATGGTCTCCCATATCCAGTCAATGCACTCGTTCCCGCATCAACTTTTATATGTATAAATTTTTTAAAAATAATAAAGTAATACTTGAAAAATAATATATTAATACTTTGATGCGTAACTTAGATATGATCATCAGGGTCTTCTCAATCGTCACCACGTCAACCTTCATCTAAAAAAATAGTTGATTTCATAGGTATAAATTATTCAATTTAAAGAATAAATACTTACAATACTTTATAATAATACTTTCAAACGTCATCCAGTGCTATATGTAAAAAAAAAATACTGGCAAGTATAGGTATGAATAGTTGCATGACTAGGTATAAATACTTGCAAGACGTTGAGTCCGACAGTACTTCATCATCGATCTCGTTGAAAAGAGAAAATCACATAGAAAATATTCGTTATTTTAGATTCGCAAAATCACCATAAATCGTCAGAAATATGGACAAGATTTAATGGAGAAAAAAACACACCTCTAATAACGTGTATGATCACCCATGTAGTTTGAGTACGTGGTCCCACCAAGTATTTGTGGTGCAGGAACGTTTGGGAGTTTTAAATGGTGGGACAATTATTTATGTACAAATTATTCGCCTCAAAAGTATAAATACTTCCATTTAAATATATAGGATTAATGTCTATTAATTCTTTTATACTCACTACTACAGAATGGCGCTTCCTACACTGTGGTTATACACGGATTTTCTCTATTTTATGTAAAACCGTGTACCAAATAGGATTTTTCCAATGATCAATGATATCTCTAAGAATCTCATACGGATATTTCATTGAAAAACAGTGTTTCAAAAAAGCCGTTTGAAGTTTACATTTCCTCCACGGATATCTAGTTAAATATCCATGTAGGATTGTGAGCGAGCGACACGGATATTTATTTAAATATCCGTGTTAGGAGAGTTATTTGTACACGTATTTTATTTAAATAGCTGTGTATATATGTCGATAGAGTTACACGGATTAATAGATAAATATCCGTGTAGGAAGGTCATCTAGGGTTTCAGCTGAAATAAAAAGCTTCTCTTCCAGCGCCGTTTTGATCACTCTCTCTACGAGGCACATATGAGTTTAGGAAAGATCACTCTCTCTACACGGATTTGCTGAGTTTAGCAAAGTTTTTCCTCCGTTGATTTTACTCGGAGATGGAGGATTCAAAGTCTTTCCTCCCTATTGGAGGTGGAGGAAATGACACTGAATCCTCCATCTCGGAGTAAAATCACGGAGGAAAAATTCATCTGAAATTCAAAGTTTCTCTTCCAGCGCCGTTTTGATCACTCTCTCTACGAGGCACATATGAGTTGAGGTCCTTCTGTATCAGCGTGCGCTTGCATTTGTGGGTACGTAGGAGAAAGATGGTTTATTTCGGAATTTTCCTAAACCCACAGGTGCAACCGCACACTGCTACACGAGGACCTGCAAATCAACCAAGTGAGAGAGATTTGGGAAAGATGGTTTATTTCGGAATTTTGTAAAGAACAATATGGATTTGTATAAATTAATTAGTGTAATTATCAATTTTAATTGTTATATTATGTTTTGGGGAATCTGTTTTTGGGCAAAGAAAAAATTATGATTTATATATAACTTGATGGAAACTAGCCAAACCCAAAAAAAATTACCAAAAAAAAATTCTTGTGGAGAGCATTAATTTTACATTTTGCATTTTATGTCATATTTTGACAAGTTCTTTTTAGGAATTATAAATATTTTGATAAGTTCTTTTTTTATGGAAAGCATTAAATTATACAAAATATAGATTATTAAAATCTATATTTTATTAAATATGAAGTAATATAAATATTTTATTATATTATTCATCATCCTACACGGATATTCAGTTAAATATCCGTGTAGAATAGCCGACGGATGTGAAATTTTATTAAATATGATATAATATAAATATTTTATTATATTATTCATATTCCTACACGGATATGTAGTTAAATATCCGTGTAGGATTCTCTATTTTTATTTTTTTAAATATAATATACTTTCAATTTCATATTTTGATTATTTAAATATAAAAATGAACTTATGTAGATGTTTTCATTGCTGTGAAGCTCTTTAAATATTCATTCTTATAAATTAAGAAATGTATTCATTTAGACAGCTGACTTTGTAAATATTAATTTCTTTATAATTTAGTAAAAGAGGAGATCAACACGGATATGTACTTAAATATCCGTGTAGGATACCTATTGCACACGAATTTGTAATAAAAATCCGTTTAGGAATCCTTGTAGCAGTTCAAAACCAGATTATGTCTTCCAAAATTTTTAAGTCTCCAATTCACTTAGAGAAAGATAGGTTTAAGAGGAACCAATTCATTCTTGTACACTATTTTACAAATAAAAATATTCATCACTGTGTTAGAAATATTAAATATTAACAAATTTAAAATTGTACAACTAATACAAAAAATAAATACAAAAGAACAAAAATGTAAACAAGTAAACTTTCATATATTACTACTGGTAAATATTACAAAAGTTACCAAAATATTGATATAATAAAACTCAAAAAAAAAGAAACTCCTACAATAACAAAAACAAAGAAACTCTAAACAACCGATTTTTTCTTTGTCCGACGAATGTAGGGCTTCGGTGGCGGATGGCCCCTGGGGCTGCGACGTGGGCGAGTCGGCCATGGTGGCCATGGCCGACTTCTGGGATAACCTGGTGGTGGTCGTTCGTAACCGGGTGGGATCCAAGGCATTGGCATGAAATCCTCTGGAAGTGGTGGTAGTGCCTCAACAGGTGGTGGTGGTGCCTCAATAGGTTGTTCTTCTGTGACACACGACATTTTTTCACTTAGAGAAAGATAGGTTTAAGAGGAACCGATTCCGAGGATATATAGGGTTTAAGGCGACTCTTCGTTTTTCTGTGTTTATTTTATGTATATTCAATTTTAAATTTGTTAATATTTAATATTTCTAATTCACAGTGATGAATACATGAAATAAATAGGGCGGGCGCGCATGCTTTGAAATAAATATCATCTTTTCTACACGGATAGTTACGTAAATATCCGTGTAGGAAAAGTGGAGAGCTACACGGATATGTACTTAAATATCCGTGTAGGATACCTACTGCACACGAATTTGTAATAAAAATCCGTTTAGGAATCTTTGAAGCAGTTGAAAACCAGATTATGTCTTCCAAAATTTTCAAGTCCCCAATTCACTTCTTCCTCCTCTGATTTTGAAATTCTTCCATGTCCGAAAATTTATCAAAGTACCCTAACTTCTCTGAATATATATGTTGATATTTTATTATATTAAATATGATTTGAAAGTTAATATCTGTGTAGTTAAAAAATTTCAAATTATTTTTTTCAATTTCATATTTTGTTATTATTTTTATATTTAAAGATAACATTAGTTAGATTATTCAAAAATTAATATAAATATAAACAGAAATTTAAATATAAAACCATACATCACAGAAAAAGAAAACATTAAAATAACATTAGTAAGAAACTGGTTCGGTGTTACACCATACATCACAGAAATAAAAAAAATAAACTAGCTAGATATCACAGAAGAAAAAAAACTATCTCGATATAACTGAAATGAAAACACAAAATATAAAACCAACAAAATACAAATTAAACATAATTCCCACTAATTGCCGCGCCTTTTTTTCTTAGGGAAGTAGTTGATTCTCTTGCCTCCATCCTTGTTTACATTGTCCCAAATTCTCTTGCTTCTTCTCAAAGATAACCAAACATCCTCATCATCCATAGGACCTTCTGGATCGTAAGGCTCATCATCAGAGAACTGGTAGTGATCAGATTTATCGGGGGATGATGTTAATTCAATTACGGGGGGCGAGGCTAAATCACTCCACTCAACTATGTCTGGATGTGGATCAGAGAACTTGAAGGTTTCAGATGGACCAACGAGAGGAGGGTAACCACAGGGAATAGGAAACGGTGGAGGAATTATGGGAGCCCAGTTGGGATCATCTTGGGGGTCTTCGTACGTAGGATTTACTGCGGGGTTTTCAGATGATGGAGGATTTTCAGATGGAGTAGGATTTTCAGATGGAGGATTTTGCACTGTGGGCAAATTCTGGTTAACACTAGGAGGACTCTCCATTTTGTTTTTTTTTTTCTGATTTGTACTGTGTAGTGCGATTTTTCACTAAAATCAGCGGTGATTAAATAGAATTAAGGGAGAAGAGAGCGTTTCAACTCCCGCGCGACGTTTGGACTACCCTAAACCCTAAACCCTTCAGATTCTTAACGGATTTTGAGCAGAAATCCGTGTAGAAAAGTTAATCCTACACGGATAATAAGTTACATATCCGTGTAGTTATTTATAATCCTACACGGATATATAATTAAATAACCGTGTATGAATGTTATACAGCTACACGGATATTTAACTTATTATCCGTGTAGGAAGGGTAATTCTGACACGGTTTTTTATTTAAATAGCCGTGGATATATGTTGGGAGAGCAAAACGGATTTATCGCTAATTATCCGTGTAGAAAAGGTCATCTAGGGTTCAGCTGACTTAAAAACTTCTCTTCCAGCGCCGTTTTGATCACTCTCTCTCCTCTGGATTGGCTGGAATCTGATTTTTGCACGGCAGGCATCTGTGATTGCTGATTTTAGTTGTGATTTGCTCCTCTTTTTCTTGTTAAGGTTAGTAATACTTCTCTTTTCTTTCAATAATTTTATGTTAATTACTTTTTATTGCTTATTTAGGGTTTAGGGTTTGATTAATGCATGCATGGTTGTAAATATCCGTGTATTGTTGTCCAATAACCGACCTATTAACAAGCTTGTAGGTCCATGCCCGTTCAAAATTAATCCAATAGGGATTAATTTTGGATAGTCCCCGGTTTGGGACTGCTCTTTGAATATTGTGTCTCATTTAGGATGTGAACACATGTTAGCAGGTTTAATTAGTATTTGAGAAAAATTCGACAGTATTTCTCCTTATTGCTCCTACGAGTATGTGGTATGTACACATACTTGGGGAGTTAAGGGGAAATGCTGCCGAATTTTTCTCAAATACTAATTAAATCACGCTAACATGTGTTCACATATGAGGCACAATATTCAAGGAGTGGGTTAGGATTGTAAACCGGCCCTTTGTAAGCCAAGAATTCGGCAGGTTATACATATGTCGACCATCCATCACGCCTGATTAATTGAAATCATTTTTTTTAATTTAATTTACAGATGGATCGAAGTTGGATGTATAAAATGCAGCGTGACAGTGAAGAATATTTGGTCCGAGTTCAAGAGTTTCTACAATTTGCTGAGAGTTACAGAGTTTTGCAAAAGGAGGCCGACATTTTGTGTCCTTGTAGGGATTGTAAAAATTGTATAGGATTTGAGGACTTCGACGAAATTAGAACTCATTTAATTTGTCGGGGATTTCAGAAGAGATATACATGTTGGTTCATGCATGGTGAGAAAATTAGAGAAAGTAGTGGTACCGGTAAATTTTGTGATGAAATAAATGAGAATGCACAAATTTCTGATAATTTTGAATTTGATTGCAACAATGATTATGCGAATTTTGAAAATTTAAATAATGTTGAAGTCGAATGCTGCGACGATGATGAGATGACAATGAATATTGATGAAAACGTAGAACACGAGTTTACTGAAAACCTAGAGGAAATGTTACGTGATGTGGAAGGTGAAATTGGTGGTGAAAATTATGATAAATTTCAGTATTTGTCTGATGAATCCAAAAAGCCGTTGTATCCCGGGTGTACCGCATTTACCAAACTGTCAGCTGTGTTGAAATTATTGAACTTAAAAGCAGACAGTGGTTGGAGCGATAAGAGTTTCACGTCCTTACTACAACTTTTACGAGAAATGCTCCCGAATAACAACGAGTTACCGTGTACAATATATCAGGCAAAGAAGTTGATCTTTCCAGTGGGATTGAAGATTCAAAGAATACATGCATGTCCGAATGACTGTGTATTGTACCGTAAAGAGTACGAGTCCATGCATGTATGTCCTAAATGCGGCGTTTCACGCTATAAGCGTAAGGGCATGGAAACTGACGATTGTAACGATGAAGAAAAAAAGGACCGGTCTCCGGCCAAGGTGCTGTGGTATCTACCGGTAATACCGAGGTTTAAACGGTTATTTGCAAATTCCAAAGATGCGAAATTATTGCGCTGGCATGAAGAAGAGCGGAAAAAGGACGGAAAACTAAGGCACCCGGCTGATTCTCCTCAATGGAGAAATATTGATAGACAATTCAAAGAATTTGGTTCCGACCCGAGAAACCTTAGGATTGTGGTGAGCACAGATGGAATGAGTCCCTTTGGAAGTATGAGCAGTCAGCACAGTACTTGGCCAGTTCTTTTATCCATCTACAATCTTCCTCCTTGGTTGTGCATGAAACGCAAGTATATTATGATATCATTACTGATCCAAGGACCGAGACAACCCGGAAATGACATAGATGTATATCTCGCACCATTAATCGAGGATCTCCAAAAATTATGGAAGCCTGGTGTCTGGGCATGGGATGCGTATAGCAAAGAGGTCTTCAAATTGCGGGCCATGGTATTTTGCACAGTGAATGATTTTCCCGCATACGGGAATTTGTCGGGTTACAGTACGAAAGGAGCAAAAGCGTGCCCTATCTGTGAAGATGACACGCAGGTGCTGAGGTTGAAATATTGTAAGAAGAATGTTTTTATGGGGCATCGCAGGTTTCTCCCCGTTAATCACCCATACCGTAGGAGAAAGAAGACATTCAATGGGAAAAATGAGCTCGGAGTGGCACGTCGTCCATTGGATGGGAAGGGTGTCTTCAAGCGGGTTATGAACCTTGATGTTGTTTTCGGAAAATGCGCCAAAGCACCACCCAAAAATATTTGGAAAAAGAAGTCCATATTTTGGGATCTACCGTACTGGGAATATTTAGAGGTGCGACACTGCCTAGATGTCATGCATGTTGAAAAAAATGTATGCGACAGTTTAATCGGCACCTTATTGAACATTCCTCGCCTGACTAAAGACGGTATTAATGCTCGAAAAGACATGGTGGAAATGGGAATACGACAAAAGCTTGCACCGCAGGATAAAGGGAAGCGCGCATACCTACCCCCCGCAATGTTCACCATGTCGAAGGAGGAGAAAAAAAGCTTTTGCCAATGCCTTCACAGTATTAAAGTCCCGTCAGGGTATTCTTCGAACATTAAGAAGCTGGTGTCCATGAAGGACATGAAATTGAAAGGTATGAAATCCCACGACTGTCATGTTCTAATGACACAGATGATTCCTGTCGCAATTCGGGGAATTTTACCAAAGGCCGTTCGGCAGACCATTACGAAGCTTTGTTTTTTCTTCAATGCAATTAATTCCAAGGTGATAGACCCGCTCAAATTGGACGCTTTGCAAGCGGAGGTCGTCGTTACTCTCTGCCATCTTGAGATGTATTTTCCTCCCTCTTTTTTCGATGTTATGGTTCACCTTGTTGTCCACCTCGTGAGGGAAATTAAGATTTGCGGTCCTGTATTCCTGCGGTATATGTATCCATTCGAGAGATACATGGGTATTTTGAAAAAATACGTAAGGAACCGGCATCGGCCCGAAGGTAGCATCGTAGAAGGGTATTCAACAGAAGAGGCGGTTGAGTTCTGCACTAACTACCTTACCGGTGTGTCTCCTATCGGTATTCCAAAATCTCGGTACGAGGGAAGACTCCAAGGAGTAGGGACAATTGGGTCGAAAGCCGTATTTGCTGACACAGATGAACTACAAAAGGCACATTTTATTGTACTACAGCACATGGCAGACGTTGCTCCCTACGTGGATGAGCACATGACAATCCTTCGACAACTGAACTACACGAGAAGTCAGAAGTGGTTGAATAACGAGCATAATCGTTCTTTTACAAGATGGCTTAAAGAAAGAGTGAAGGAACACCCTGAAAGGTCGCCCGTAGATGAAATTGTTAGGCTACTGGGTGAAGGACCCCAAGTTGTTGTTAGAACGTTCCAAGGATATGAGATTAATGGATATACATTTTACACTAAATTACAAAGTGATAAGAGTGCGACGCAAAATAGTGGGGTGATGTTGGTGGCGGCCTCCGAAGAATTCAGTAGATCCGGGGATGCCCGGGCTGTAATAGCATCAAAGTCATATTACGGTGTTATTGAAGAAATTTGGGAGCTCATTTACAGTCCTCGCCTCAACATTCCCTTGTTTCGGTGTCAATGGGTCGAAGACCGGGGTGTCAAGGTTGATAACAACGGGTTCACACTCGTTGATTTCAACAAAGTCGGGTATGTCGATGATCCGTTCATACTAGCCAAGCAAGCCACACAGGTATTTTATGTCACTGACCCGAGTGATGATAGGTGGAGCATCGTCCTATCGGGAATAAGAAGGATTCTAGGGGTTGAAAATGTCGTGGACGAAGAAGAGTACGACCAGTTCGACGAGATACCTCCATTATGCACCGACGTGCCAATCGAGGTACCAATAAGTGAAGAAGAAGCGAACTACATAAGATCTGATCACAACGAAGGACTATGGGCCGATGTACAAAAAGTGAAAAAAAAGAGAAAAAGAAAGAAAAAGAGCACTGTGTAGTATTTTGTTTATGTAATATTTTTTAATTATGTAACAATGTTATTTTGCATTTTCCATTATGATTTTGTATTTTTAATTATGATTTTTATGTAATATTTTTAATTCACAGTGATGAATTTCTTTAGATATTTATTTTGTAATTCACAGAGATGAATTATCTGGCGGGCATCTCCCGCTAAAAATTTGTTCTTCACCGACGGATATTTAAATAAAAAGCCGTGATGAAAGTGTCTAGAGCTATACGGATATATAAAATAATGTCCGTGTGCTAAGGGTATTCTACACGGATATTTAGTTAAAAATCCGTGTTGCTCTTACCATTCCTACACGGATTTTTAAGTAAATATCAGTGTAGAATACACTTTGCACACGGACATTTAATTAGATATCCGTGTGGAAAGTTCCCCACTTGCTATACTATAATTTTTTGTAAATATTTCTAAGTACCCGACTCTAGCTTCCCTCAAGTTGTCTGATTTTGAAAAACCTGGACTAATCCGCTGCTTCTCCTCCCTCTGCACCGCCTCTCCCTCTACGCCGCCTCTCTCGTCGGCCTCTCTTGGTAATAAAAACAATCTCTATTCTCTCTCTATTTCCTCCTTATTTGGGCATTTCGGGAATCATGTCACATTCGGGTGAGCATTTCGGGAACCCCGAAGTCGAAGAAGGGCAAGGTGTAGCCCAGTCGGGATCACAAAGAAGGACGAGAGGTCCGACGACGTGCAAAACCATGTCAGAAAAAAAGATATTTCAAATCTCCTTCAAGAAGAACGGGTGTCCGACGGGGGGAAACAAGGGGACTTACTCAAATTGGTGCAGCCATTTCGCGAAGAGGAAGGCCGATATCCGTGCAAAATCTTGGAAGGCCTTCAGCAAGGAGACAAAACAAGAATGGTGGGAGATGGTGAAGGTAATGTCACCCTTTCACTTGCTGTACTGAAATATTTCTTACTGAAAAATGACATTTGCTTTGTGTCAATCAGGCTCAATGGAACATCACAGATGATGTTGGAAAAAAAAAAACTCTAAATATAATGAACGATGGGTGGAAGCAATACAAGAGCACACTCGTGACCGAATGGATGAACAAAGGGAAGAATCCGGTCGGACACTTTGACGGGTTGACCCAGGAGATCTGGGATGGCTTTGTAGCGATTAAGCAAACGCCCGAGTTCCAGGTAACTAAATTTATAAAATTGTAACTCTGTTTTTTGTCGATTGATCCTTTTTCTGCCTTACACTAATTGATTGGCTTTGATTAATGAAGGCTGCAAGTGAAAGGGGCAGGAGCACTGTTGCCAAGAACTTGTACCCGCACCATTTAGGGTCAGGCGGGTACGAGGGTAAGTCGGCCGAATTTAAGAAGATACTGGAGTTAAACAAAGATTCCGACTCACCGGTTGTAAAGATCACCAACCCTAGGGGGACGGGTTAGTTCATGGCAAGATCTGAGATAACAGCCGACGGGAGGATTCAACTGCCTGAACAATTGCGGCCCTTGGCTCAGAAAATGGTACTTAATTCTTGTTATAACTTGCGTCATTCAAACAAAATTATAACTGCCTCCATTTAATTAGTCTTCTGTTTTATTCAATTTTTTTAACAGTTGGAGGTGGAGGAGGAGGTCAATTCGGGTGCCCGTACAGTCTCCAGGCAGCATGACACATTGTCTCAAACGCTGGAGAATCCGGAGCACCCGGGTCGGGTTAGGGGTATGGGGGTCCGCGTGGGCTTCAAGGATGCCTTCGGTGGATCAAAATCTCAAGGAAAGAGTGAAAAGCAGGATGTCAAGATGGAGCGGCTCCGCCAGCAAATGCAACAGGAGCATGACAAACAGATGGCGGAGATGGAATCAAGAATCTACGAACGCTTATTCTCTCAGTTTAGGCAGCAATACGAGCACCCACCTCCTATTTCGCCGGGATTTCGGCGCAGCAGTCAAGCTTCCGGGACCTGGGGAGACGCGTTAGATAGTCTAAAGGTAATACTAGTTCATAATCACAATTAATTAATTGCTACTTTTTTATTTGTTGTTAGGTAACATTTCCTCTTAAAATGACTACATGATAATTGCAGAGCGCTACCAAATGCAAGCTGGTTATTTGGGTCGGTGCTGTGCCCATTACTATTGCTAAGGGCCTAGTACGTCCAACACCGACAGATGTGGACCATGATCGGCTCGGTCCCGATAATGCTTTCGTGGAGGTCGACTTAGTCATGAAGGAATGGTCGCACACACCTCTTCCTGTCCCGAACGATGCCATGCTCACTATTGATGATGCCCGGATGTCCACTATCCCATGGCCCAAGAATCAGATCATTTTTGATGAGGTAATATCTAAACAATCAATATCTTTTGTTACATTCAAATCCGCTCTTTTGAAATGCTGAAATTGATCCAAAATTTGATACAGGCTGATCAGGAGAGCCATTTGTCACCGGTTCACACGGAGAGAGTGCTGGACGTCACGTCTGATGCGATCGTCGCGACTGATGCGATCGTGTCGACTGTAGCGCCAGAAGCATCACACCACTCTCTGGTCACCGCAAAAGAATACAGTCTTTTGCCCCGTGATTGTCGTCTTCTCCATGACAAATTGATCACGGCACCCGACCCAAAAATGGAAATAGAGATCCCGATCCCTCAGGAGATGTTTCTGCACAATTCATCTTCTGTGATGATATCTTCCAAGGACTTCAGGGATATTTTTCATGCCTCGGGTAGTGATAAATGGCTCGATGTGTCTCACATCACCATTTTCGCCATGTAAGTACCCAAATCTATTTATATCAGATGTGCAGCACTGAAATATATGTTCTAATTTAATATGATGATTTTTCAGGTATCTGATCCAATCCATTGAATCTTGGCCAATTGAAAAAAAAAAGAACTTCTCTTTTTTTCTGGATCCCGGCAAAATCAATGCCACGATGGTGGAATACTTTCCCAAGGAGACTGTCGAGTACCTGTGCAAAGCGATGCTCCATTGCGCCGCGAATGACAAGAAATTCATTCTCGTGCCATACCACCAGTGCTTAATTAATTCTAACCTTCAATTTTTAAATTATGTATTACTCATATTTTAATTTAAATAATTACAAAAATGAATTAAATGTGATTATAATTGTGTTTATATTTCTCATGCCACAGCAAACACTGGTGTTTGCTCATCATCATCCCGACTGCAAATCGGTGCTATGGCATGGATTCTTCAAAGCCCAAAGATATCACACTAACAACGGCCAAAAAGCTCGTCAAACTTATTAGACGGTAAGGAATAATTTTCCACTTGGTTGATTTTTTTTCAATTCTAATTAAATTGTGTATCAAAATTGCTAATTACAATCACTTAATTTTGTAAGGGCTTTTACCAAATATGTTAAAGGCGGAGGACAACAAACCGAGGCAGAAGATGAGAAGAATAAGTTGATTTGTGGGTGGTTAGATGTGAGCCCTCTGTAATTATTTTAATTTCATGTCATGTCCAAACAATTATTGTCATTCTAACGTATATAGGCCGATCAATGTAAATTTTCAGTGCCCGCGACAGAAAGAGGGTTGGGAGTGCGGTTATTACACGATGTCTTACATGCTTCAATGGATCAAAACAATACAATTCAATTTTCCAAAAGAGGTATGTAATTCATATTAATTTTTCGTTTTATAATATCAATAATAAATCTTGCATCTGCATTTTCTCGTTACTAATCACCTATTTGTAATTGTAGTATTCATCGACGGAGGACGCTTACTCCCCCGAGGAAATCGATGATATTAGAGCTATGTGGGCAAGGTTTTTTTATAAAGAATTTTGTAATGAACAATATGGATTTGTATAAATTCATTGATTAGTGTATATATAGTTTAATTAATTAGTGCAATTTAGAAATTACATTCTGGTAATCTGGTTTTTAGAAAAAAAAAAAGCTGCATATTTTAATGGCTAGCAAAAGTGGAGGCTAGCCAAAAACAAAAAAAATTAAAAAAAAAAATAACAAAATCCTACACGGATTTTTAATTCGAAATCCGTGTATTTCTCTTCAAGAAATTTTTAAATAAATGAACCTACATTCCTACACGGTTTTCTAATTAATAAACCGTGTATGACAGTTTCCTACACGGTTTTCTAATTACAAAATCCGTGTACAAATCCAACTAGAGCTACACGGTTTTTTAATAAAATATCAGTGTAGGAATATCAACATTCCTACACAGATTTCTAATTGAAAAACCGTGGAGGAATGTTGATTCCTTCACCGTTTTTAAATTAGAAATCCGTGTAGGAATGTTGATATTCCTACACGGATATGTTATTAAAAAACCGTGTAGCTCTAGTTGGATTTGTACACGGCTTTTAATAAATAATCCGTGTAGGTTGTTGATAATTTGTTTATTTTATCATCATTTTCTTGACGAGAGTTACACGGATTTTTAATTAGAAATCCGTGTAGGAATGTTGATATTCCTACACGGATATGTTATTAAAAAACCGTGTAGCTCTAGTTGGATTTGTACATGACTTTTAATTAATAATCCGTTTAGGTTGTTGGTAATTGCACACGGATAAATATCCGTTTGCAAAAGATGGGACATTCCTACACCCTAATATCCTACACTGCAGGAAATCCGTGTAGCTCTTTGTGATTATCCGTGTACAATCACCATATTCTGTAGTAGTGACTGCTGGAGTTTTGTGGTCCTCTAGATAATTATGGTCCCCGTGTAGTTATGATGCGAGACGATTCGGAGATTTTAGTATAGTGACTGCTATCAGATCCAAATATATAATATAACTTGTTCTCTATATATATGAATCTAATATAGATATCAAGTGAATTTACATGAATGTGAAGATTGTGAATGATGAATAAATGGGAAGCATGTAAAAAAGCATGATTATCTGAGCAACTTCGATAAACACACGAGTTGTCAACAACGAGCACAAGAAAAATGCAATGTCTTATTATGCCTATAAATTAATAAGATAATGAGGAGAGTTCAAATGCACTATTTTTTTTTATACTCAAATATGCTCTACATCGTTTATTTCTGTTTTCAAAGTTCGAACAGTCGATCCGAATAGCTCAACATAATCTTCATAATAAAATATGTTTGGAGACCAAATTTTTTTTTTTTTTTTTGATTTGTTTTACTATTTTTTTTCATAGGAACAGTATCATTGTGTTAAGGAGATTCTGGACCATCCGATAAAGTGTTATTGTACCTATGAAAAAGATAGTAAAAAAATATAAAATTTGGTGTCCAATCATATTTTATTATGAAGATCATATTTAGCTATTCAGATCGACAGTACAGACTTTGAAAATAGAGATAAATGATGTGGAATATATTGGAGGATATTGGAGCACTAAAAAAGTGGTGCATTTGAACCCTTCTCTAAGATAATATGTGTAAGATGTCATAATTAATGGTGAGTTTTGGGGTAGAACATCAAGGATACATGCACAGGCACACTTGAAGATAATTGAATTCTGTAAGTTCCAGAAAGCAAAAATATATACACAGAATTTGCAGTATATGATAAAATGGTCGACGGCCTAGAACTCACTATTAAGAAAATAAGATCTATTTTGCGAATTGTTGATAATCTTAGAAATGACTATGAAAATTATAAATGTATCTCAATTGTTTGGACATGGTGTACATTATATTTTGTGTCGATTTGAATGACATTTGGTCTCCCATCAAACAATTGAAAAATCTTCACAGTTAATTATTAATGATTTTATAATAAATGAGCAATTAAATTTAAAAATTATTCAAATTCTGAATACTTGTACGATTTAATTTCTTAATATATTTAAATTATATTTGCAAAAATAAGAGCAAATGAGTGGAATATATTATAAACATTAGGGAGTGACTAATAGTCCCCCCATTCTATCTCCTAAATGTCCTCCTAACTAACTTATCCATAAAGTATGATGGGGACCACTGACTAACTTGGATAAACAATAACTACTTTGGATACCACTTAAATTTGAAAAAATTTACAACTAGCATAAACATGTATGAATACTTATGCACGCAAGTATTCTTAGATAACATATCAAGTATTCATATCTAAGACATCAAGTATTTAAACAAAAAATTGGACATCAACTTTCTTTT